>QLOI01001665.1:0-25702 GCA_003313605.1 Tuber umbilicatum | reverse complement strand
GAAGAAAGCTTCGGTACGGCCGCATCCTTGGGATCCATCTTCCCACAGGGAGCCCCCGTTACAACCCGTTAGTTCGCCACTAACAGGACAACGATGTGAAGAGTTTTTCTCCTGCAGTTGATTGCATGTATCAGGATGCTGCATGAACACTTCACGTCAGATAATGAACTAGCAGAGCCGGCTGACATTCGGTAGAATGTTAGCCCGTGGCCCAGAGGAGATGGGCATGCTCGCGATGGTGGTGAGCTTAGGAGTGATGGAGAGGAGCTGGCAATATAATCCTACTTCAGTATAAGCGAGACTTCTTCTCCTAAGACGATCAACTATCCTCTCAAAAACTTATTGAGTAAAGCTGTGGCTTAACGATATTAGGTTTCACCGTTAAGGTTTTCTCTCTTACATATTTGTTCTTCACTTTGTGTAAGAAGAAAGCTTCAGTACGGCCACATCCTTGGGATCCATCTTCCCACGGGGCGCCCCCGTTACAATAAACAGTGCTACCATATGCACAGTACTAACATATATATATAAAATTATATGCCAAGTGGTACTAGTATCGTTCAACCAAAATTATTATAAAATCATATACATTATAGATAATTTTACCTCCAATATTGGTTTATTAGTGGAATATTGATTATGTACTTTAATAGTTCACTGTAATATTGGAGCAGAGTGTTTATCAACTAGCATAATTGCCACATAAATAGAAAAGCTAGTATGAATTACAATATTTGGATTAGTGATACAGAGTAGGTAGAAAAGAAATACCACTTCCTATTTCTTCAAAGTGGCCATAAAGGCCATAAAATATAAAAATACATGAAAAAGAAATGAAAACCTAAGATATAATACCTAGGTGAGCATCAAGCCCCACTAGGTATTAGATCATGTACAGTCATGTCACAGAAGTCTTGGCATCGCAGTATAATTTTGTCCAGCCCTTATTTTACCTTGACTATCACCGATCATAGTCCTACCACCTAAGCTGTGCTCAAAGCAGAAATATGATCGCGAGAAGCAGAACTGAGTGATTTCTGTTCTTCATCATCATCACCCAGACTGGGGGTACCAGCAACTAGCGAATGTGACTCGTTACTCCAAATCACAAGTTCACAATATTGTCAAATGAGTGATGGAGAGGGGATACCTGATCATTGGGAATGCTCATTGTTCTGGATGTACACCTATGGCAAAGCATGCCTGGTTGCGGATTGAGGAGCTTATCGAGGAAAATTCCCGAATGCCATTACAGGAGCTAGCTACCCAATTTCCTGTCAGCTATATGACAGTTAAGAGAGTTGCAAATATGGCTGATGACCCATTTATCCTTCTTCAAACAAGAAAAAAATCCTGGCTCCGGTCTACCTCTATTCCAAAGCGGCTTCACTTTGCACACTCGCATTTCCAGAAAGAGAGAGAATGGTGGGAACAAGTGGTTTTCCATGATGAAACAACCTATGTCTTTGACGTGCATCCTGGTAGAGATTTTATTCGAATTTGGCAGAGTGAGCTAAATCAACCAATGCTTTCAACAAAGCTCCTTTGCCCGACCTTTCAATCAGACCATACCCCTATCCCTGTATGGGCAGCGGTTGCATATGGCTTCAAGTCTTAGCTGGTTTGAGTTCGGTGAAGAACTGAGGAAGAGCGACATCGTCCTAAAAACCATCTTGGTCTAGACACCCACCAACTTGCAGAAGAGATACATGGCCTCTATCTTATTCCATTTTGCAAGACAGTGGCTGAACTCAATGGAATATCTCTGCAGGGTGTGCAAGTGGTTATGGATAGTGCTGGCTAGCATAAGGAGTTGAAAATCAAGCACTTGAGAAGGAAGCAGGATATCAGATTGTAACTTAGCCCCCACAGTCACCTGATTTAAACGTGATTGAGAATGTATGGAATATGTGAAAGAGGAGGCTTAGGAAACGGTTTGCAGAGGGGGGATCTTGGGTGGCCCAGGGACTGTGGGCATAGATGGGATTTGGACATGGAAGGAACTTGGGGTCGGACATATATGGAGGATGAACTTTGGGCTGCATGTATTGAAGAATGGAATGCTATTGAGTAAGAGAAGATTGATGAGTTAGTTAGAACGATGCCTCAGCGCATTAAGGCTGTAATTCAAGCTGAAGGAGGACATATGAAGTGGTAAATTAACTGTTATTCTTGCCTGGTCACCTGGCCGGGGGGTACCAAGACTTCTGTGACACAATTGTACTTAGGTGTAAGAGTATTTGGGATCTTGTTATATAAGCTCCACTCTTGTCACCAGTTTTTCTTTTATAATATCCACAACTGTTCTATATCATGTTTTTTTCAAAGTCTAATACAGTTTCCAACAGTGACAATTATGCAGCAAGAAGAAACTCATAAGCAGAACCTAAAAGATATTTGGCATCAAGAAACTACTTGAAACGAATACATCAAGGCCATTACCTTCCACAATAATGTGTGCTGCCAGTGGTCCTGGTTTTGGATTGGTCAGCATTGTGATAAATATCTACAAACCTGCCAACATGTAAGTATTACACACCGACCATGTCCGCTATTTTCCTCGCGATTGAAATCGAAACACCATCCTCCACCATCATGGGCTTTGGCCCTTTCCCCCCCCCCCAAGAGGCACTTGGCCCCCCCCTCTTTTCTCTCTTGCTCTCTTATCTCGCTTGCCCCTGGACTTGCTTCCTTCTCTCCTTTTCCCAGTTTGAGGCCCTCTCC
Organism: Tuber umbilicatum; assembly: GCA_003313605.1. Taxonomy (NCBI): domain Eukaryota; kingdom Fungi; phylum Ascomycota; class Pezizomycetes; order Pezizales; family Tuberaceae; genus Tuber; species Tuber umbilicatum. The sequence continues at coordinate 22,978 of QLOI01001665.1, read as the reverse complement.
TCGCCTGTTTCTTCGCACCTCGCTTAAAAGCTCACTGTCGCTCGCTCCCATGCTGCTGCTTCAGACAGCTGGGATAACGGTTTGCAGTAAGCGATCTTACGGTCGGCTCTCTCTTGATTGCCTCTGCCAGACTTCAATCAATTTTGCCACTCTCCTTTTTTGGAGACCACCTAGTACAGACATGAACACATTACCGATAGTCACTTCCGTCTAAGCACTTGCTTCTGTCCCCCCCCTCTTCGTTGGTCGGTCCACTCACATCGTACTATTGAGGCTGGCATCCTCTCTGCCCACACCACTTCTTTCCTGCCAACTCAGTTGGCCCCCTCAACCCTTACTCCTCCTCTCCCCAGATGCTGCAACTCTCTGTTCGCTTTGCTTTGGGCTCGGTTACTTGTTGCTGGGTCGCTTCGGTCGGGTTCGCTTGGGACGTAAGTGCCCTTGGATACGCCAACCCTCTTTTGCTTCATGGTCGCGTTGGCTTCTTGGCTGGTCGATTGAGTTCTGACTTGGTTACAGTTGGGTTGTTTCCTTTGTTGAGTAGGGTGTGTTTGGGTTTCCCTTCGCACACATTGGCAGTGTGCACTGTAACGTAGCTGCCGTGCGGGGGAGCCCCCCATACCAACTGGTTTCTCAGGAGTTGGCTTGGATCTAGGCGAGACCCCTCTGTATTTAACTCGTAGGATCTATGGATCGGGCACCTGTCTGGCTGGTGTTAATTTTCTTACTTGACGGTTTTTCTTCTGGCTGTTCGGAGTTTGTGCAGGGGTGGAGGTTTCGGGCTCACATACCTGACAGTACACCAGGGCCCGGGTACCTTACTTTATGTAGAAACAACAAATAAATACAAGATGAGAAAAATAAAAATAATATAATATAAAAATAAAAACAACATGTAAGTATTAACAACTGCAGGTAATCAGACAAAATCTAACTTTTATATCATTAAATTTATACATAAGCCAAGGGAAATAGTACTCTTTCGAATATACACCACTGTGGTTACCACCCTATATTTAATAAGAAAGGAAGTAGTTAGGGGTATTTGTAATGCGTAATGACAGAACTTGTCACCTCAGCTAGGAAGAGATCTGCTTAGAAATAAACTATACTTGTAGCCCCTGGACTGTAACAAGCGTGATGGAGGCCATGAGATATCATTAGTAGGTGCTGTGCTGAAAGTTTATAATCTATTTTGTAAATCATTGCCTCTGTGTCATGAGGTATTAGGAGTAGTTGAACTGAACCTATAATAATCAGGTCTATGTTCTTTGGGTAGCCGAGTTCACATTTTCTACTGCTGGCATCTCAAATAGGCCATAGATAACATGGAAGGTAAAGGAAGAGTTTTATGTCAATTGTATCAATATAACCTTTAAGTTTGGATGTGAGACCAAGATAGTTTGGAGAAGTTTTTGTAGTACTTTGAAGTCTGACCTTGTTTTAATTCTCATTAAGGCTAAGATGAACTCAGCTTTGTATGTTAAATTAATTATAATCCTCCTCACCTGGTACTCTTTTGGTATCGTTTTTAGAAAAATTATAGACAAGTTACTGTTGTAAAAGATGGTACCCTAGCATCCTCCGTCTCCGTTACAACTCCGGTCATTGAAATTTACTTCCTAATCGGGAATGACTCAACACCAGTGAAACTATCACCACTTTTCGGGTCCAGCACCCTCCCCCTTGGGGGGTGCTGGCCATCACTTTTATCACTTCCTTGCCTTCGGGCATCATCTTTACTGCTCTTTCTTGAGGTCTACCCTCAAGACCGCTCCTCCTACCCCATTTCAGCATCTCAGGATGCTGTTTCTCCACATTTCCCCGCTTTCGTTTCACACCTCGCTTAACATCAGCACGGTCGGGTATGCCCATTCTTGATTCTTCAGACAGCTGGGAATACAGTTTGCGGTAAGCGGAAACCTGGGAATCTCCTCAGGGGTTTTTCCAACAGGTCACGGTCAATTTCGCCACTTCCCTTCCCTTCACACATCCTGGTGGTAGTATCCCTCCCACTTAGTGACGCTTCCTCTCGGAGAATATAGGGACTACATGAGAGAAGCGGTAATAAACCTGGATGTGTGAGGGTGCTTGGGAACCGCCTAGAAAGACACGAACACATTTCCGATAGTTGGATTACGCCTGGGTCTACCCCTTCTCTCCTCTCCCCCATGGGATCGGCTGGCACCCTACTGCCCCCCCCCCCTTCTCCATTTTGGTTCCATCACTTCAACACGGTTCCTCTCTCCCTCCGCCAGCCCGCCTGGCCTTGGGATCCTCTGGCTGGTACCCTACTACCTTCTTCCTCCTCCACCTGGCTTGCACCCTAAACAACTGCTGCTGGCTGGCACCCTACTGCCTCTTTTCACACCCCGCTGGCATCTCACTGCCGCTTATCTTGCTTGCTAAGAGGGCTGGGGTCCCTGATTCGACCTGCCACACACCTCTGCCGCCTGCAATGGTCTACTACTCTCTTGCCTTCCCCTGGCACCTCCTTTTCGGTACATCTGGGGCCCTTAGTTCTGGCTAGTTCTGGTTCAAGGGCGTGGACGCAGCTAGGGTTGGATCTGGGGGGTTGTTTTTCACTTGTAGGGTTTTGGGTGTTCAATGTCGGGTTGTTTCTTTTGGATTTCAGGGCGTTCTTGTGGCGGTTTATTGGTTCGTGACTGGGGAGAGGTGGCTTTCGGGGGTTAGTTTTTATACCCCTTGAGGGTTTTCTGACAGCTCGGGAGGGCCTGGCCTAGGTGGGGGTTTTTGAGGTTTCATAGCGCGAGCTGCACATTCCTTCTTTGTACCGCTTAAATCAAATGAAAAACTGAGAAAGAAAAAAAAAAAAAAAAAAAAAGATGGTACCCTAGGCTATAAAGGATATGCTACTCATTACAGGAACCAAAATAAGATAGAAATGATATAATAACTAATACAATCACCAGATCTAAATTTAATTGCGACACTCTGACTGGATATGGAAAATAAGCTTAAGGAGACCTAGGAAAGGATAGGTGATAAGTAGACTTTAAAAACTATATTGAATATGGTCCGGCATGTAATCCCTGATGAAAGGCTTAAAAGCCTTGTTCAATATATACTGCAGTACCTCTAAACCATTATTAATGTGGAGGAGGAGGCTACACAATATTAATATTTGTAATTTAGTTCAAATTATAAAGACTTCTTTTCTCCCTATTCATACTTAAAGAATATCACTCATAGCACTCCCCATTTTGGAAGAGACGAGACTTTTTACCAATACCAAAACTGTTAGGCGGTAGCGTATGCAAAGGCCCATAACTGATACTGGGAAATATATCAAGAAAGTTAAGGTAAAGTAGTATGTGAGCGTCCTGGTTCACTAAAATTACTAAGAGCACAAAAGTGTATTGATTAAAGTGTAGAACAATGTGATATTGATAAGATCTCTTCTCTGTTGCTTGATTGTGTTGGGAGCAAAAGGAGAAACTCTTATATTTATATCCCACATGAGTTTCTGCGGCCTCTACATCTAGTACCCATACAATCGTCGTATCCCCCTAATTCAACATACTCAATCAACCTTTCGTCAGGTGCGAACACCATTTGACCCTGAGAAATTTTCTCTATTTCTTGAACATCATACAAGTACTGATTACCACTTATTATTCTGATACCGGTGGTCTGCACTTGTCTGTAAGAGGTCCTCTACTCATAGATTGCCAGATAATGACGTGGTTGACTACAACTTGCTTGTTAAGTCTAGAATGCGAGTGGCTAACTTTGTCTCACATCCTGCAGGAAGGCAACTAACCTATAGTTTCCTTCCTATCTGAACACTACTTCTTCGAATTGTTTCTTAACTATTCTATCCCATTGTCACGTGTACATATTATTCTATCACAGCAACAATATGATCATTTAGAATTATCAGTATTAGCTATATTAAGCTCTGTCGTTTACTACTAACTGGCTCATAACTTCAAGTGACATTGAGTGATTTGGCTAATTTCTTTTTACTCTTAAAGAGAATTCTTTGCTATATCCATAGAGATAAATCTCGCAAAGATTCGCCATCTGATTCTTGCATAAATTACTTCTTTGTGATGCAAGCTTATCTTTGTTCAATAGAATTAAGCCCGCATTACGTGAAGATATCTTGAATTAATCTAGTGTAATATTAAACATTATAAATTATGATCGAGTATTACTAATTCTGCTCTCATCAAGAGTTGAATATGTGACGTCAGGAAATATGTCACAAGGCTAGCTAACTAGCTCACAGTTAGGTCTATTTCTAACAAAAATACACATACTAGCTACTGCCTATATTTCTACATATAATTTAAACTGTATAGAAATACCACATCTCCTCTGAGAAAGAGACTCAACTTTTATCAACTCCCTAGTACTTTGGATTCAATAATAAAATTTGGAGTTAAACTAATTTTACTCTAGTTACTTGTAGTTACCTGAAAAGGAAAGCAGGGCCCTACATGGTTGGGACACGGGAAATATGGAAATGGGGCCCTGTCTAAGTAATAGGAAGAGTAAAGAGACATAAAATTAACCCAGCCTGTGTTTAGGGTGGAGCAGAAAACAGGAAACCCATCCTGCCCTGTCCTAAAATAAACACTACTCTTCACCTGTTGTTCGAAAAAGAAATATCTTTTTTTTTTCTATTACTCTTTTGCTACCTTCTTAACTATTTATTATATGACATAAGGTCAAGTATACAATACTACAAGCCTTAAAAATTATTTCCCCATTCTCTGTGACTCCTATTTTCCACTCGCTTGAAATTATTTCCTAATTCCGAACATCTCAACACTGAGAGAACTATCAACACATTTCCTCTCTTCTCTCCCCTTTGGAGGGGAGAGGAATTTTATGTCCCTACTGCTTTTGTGTAATAGGGGCTCCTTATGGGAAGATGGATCCCAAGGATGCAGCTGTACCGAAGCTTTCTTCGTATGCAAAATGAAGAACAAATATGTAAGAGAGAAAACCTTAACAGTGAAACTTAATATCATTAAGCCACAGCTTTACTTAATAAGTTCTCGAGAGGAGAGTCGACCATCTTAGAGGAAGAGGTCCCACATATACTTAAGTAGAATTATATATTGCAAGCTTCTCTCCATCACTCCTAAGCTCACCACGATCGTGTGCAATCCCATCTTCTCTGAGCCTCGGGCTATCATGCCACTGAATATTAGCGGGCTCTACTAGTTCATTATCCGGCGTGAAGTGTTCATGCAGCATCCTGATACATACATTTAGCTGCAGGAGAAAACTCTTCACATTATTGTCCCGTAAGTGGCGAACCAAAAGATCAATAATAAGCTAGTCTAATATTGAACTCACTGTCCCATACGTGTTTGTCTATACAAGACCTGTAGACTACGACCCAATGGTATCACTACGTTCTGCAAGTCTATCGTCACCTACTGTCTTCGACACGATAGCTTCGTCTATGGACTCTTGTGATAAATCACTTAAGCCATTGGCTTATCTGGGCGCTACCCAGAGCCACTGACGTTAAGTATATCTCCTAAGAAAGGACTACTACGATCTAGAGTTTACTAACAACCTACAGACAACTTACAGACTTTCGGGAACGTAAGGAAGTCGAAGGTCCACCACTTAACTGGATGCCTCTCAGGCTTCTGGTATACCTTACGTAGCTACTACTGTAGTCTTATAAGTATCAGTGGCGTATGCACTCAAGAATAACCTTTCGTGGAACCATTCGATCACCCCATGCCCCCTCATATATCCTGCGAACAGCTTCCTGTCAACTGGACAGCAACATCGTATATGGTTTTACACAACAGTCTTCAATCATAGGCTTTTACTAGTAGACCAGTAACGACTCTTCTGTTGGCCCATGTGTAACGTCTTTGTCTTTCCCACTTATTTACTTGTCAACAAGTATCAATATTGTTGTTGAAGATATTGTTCTTAGGCCATTGCCTACGTTACTACTTGCATTATTAACACCTTTGGTCACTATGCATAACGCCACTATTCTTATCATTGGGTTATAGTAATAGAAGAGTCAAGAGGTAACCAAATCATATTGTAGCTGGGTTACTTAGAAGACTGCGTAAAGAACTAACTACATATCTATCTCGTCCTCCTTATATAGTTCTTCCCGCCCAGCTATGAGTCACAACTGTGACTCATACACACACATAACATCATATGACTCAACTGAGTCATTGCACAGTAACAACATACTTATAAGTCGCAACTGCGACTCATATAAAACATAACATCATATGACTCTTAAATGAGTCATTCGCGTAGCAACAACATATGACCCACAACTGTGAGTCATGTAAAACCTTACATGACATCTAAACAAGTTATCTGTACAAAATCAATAACATAAACCAACATAAAACCCATATAACAAATGAAACCTTATGACTTGTACATGAGTCATAGTGCAAAATAGCTAAGTCAGTCTAGAATCATGATACCATAACGTATTGTCAGTACAGTGGGGCCAGAGGGGGGTGTTGGACACAGATTTTCCAATGTTCACCTAAGCGAGATTTTCATCGTTCATAGCTTAACAATGGATTTCCTGATTGAGCCCATTTTCAAATCTTTGGCATAATCTCACATAACAAACATTCCTATGACTTTGTTCGGCACTTCACGTAACCTTTTATGCTCCAGGTAGGGTAACTCCTGTCTAAAAGTAGGGTAACCTCTCTACCAAGGTAGAGTAACTATAGTCCCTAAGGTAGAGTAACTATAGTCCCTAAGGTAGAGTAACTCGCTGAGACTCCCAGAGATCTTCCAAACCCACGGTTTAGACTTTCCCCTACCTACCCGATATATCTTTCTAGTTTGCAGTCTAAGCATCACCATTTGCTTTGCCTTCATGGTAACCCTTTGTAGCGTTACCAGACCAGTATAACTATAACCCTTCTGGGTTCCTGTATGGGATAAGATTAAGTCTACTGTAAGATCCAGCAGGGTCGTTACATTTTAGTCATCGAGCTATCTACTCTCCACTCCCTCTGGGGCTTCCAGGTCCCTGGACGGCCTTGTTGCCTCCCATTCTCACTTTCAGCACTCTTGACAATACTGGTCCTTCTCATCTTACTCTGCTTCGCTAGGCACCTTGCTTAGCACTTGTATGGTCGGCGTTTACGGTTTTCCACTCAACTGCCTGCTGGAACCTCAGTTCGCCATAAGGGATCTTAGGAATTCTATTCCCTCTGGCCTCAGGGTTAGAGGGTCTAGTCCTCTATCAGGCTTCGGTTGATTTTCCCACTGGCACTCTTCTTTCTTTTTGGTATGGTAGTGGTATCCCATCAACTAAGTGACGCTAGCTCTCAGAGAATCAAGGCTCTTCAAGAGAGACGTGGTCAGACACCTGCTGTATTGAAATCGGAGACAGACTAGTACAGATATGAACACGATTCCGACAGTTGTGTGGTCTCCTGGATCAGCCTTCCTCTATCCCAACTATGGTTAAATCAGCTGGTACCCTACTACCAAACCTCTCCACCTGATTGCACCTGGTGTAAACACTTCACTCCTTGGCTGGCACCCTACTACCTTACAATCCCTAGCTGGCACCTTACTGCCTCCACTGTCATTCGTTTCCGGAGGACCTCCGGGGATATCCTACTGGTACTATACACTCTCCACAGCTGCCATACTTTGGAGGACTTGGGTTCTTCCCCTCTAGTTTCTTCACTACCCAACTGGTCAAAGGATATATTTACTCTGTCTAGTGCCTCCGCCCGCACTATTTTGGTTTTCTTCCTAAGAAAAGTTGTCATAGGTGGTTAATGTTTAGTGTTCTGAGCCCTTTGCATGCCTGTTGCCTTAGGTTAAGGAGTTGTATTTGAGTTAGGAGGTGGTTCTTTCCTATGTTGTTTGGTAGTCTTTAGTGTTGGTTCACTGTTGCTGGGGGATTTCTTTATGTCGCTTGTCTGTGGAGGTTATGGGTGAGTCTGTACACAGGATGGATGTGTGACAGGAGCTGTTTTTCCACCCATTTGCTATGTGTTACTTAGAGGTTTTCTGCTTGGTTGTTGTGCTCCTGGTCCGGGGTGGGGTTCTTTTGGCATCTTAGCTAGCCCTGTGTGTGTCTGTTTTGTACCACTTACACAATAAATAAACTTGAGTCCAATAAAAATAAAAATAAAAAAATTTTGTAATTATTTTCCATTCTCCACATCCCCTATTTTCTTTAAGCTTGAAATTATTTGCTAATTAGGTACATCCCAGGACCACAAGAACTATTACCACTTTTCCCCTCTTCTCTCCCTTTTCGGGTACAGTGGACTTTATCAACTTCATCTCCTCTGGCCATCTGGCCTTCTACTATCCATTCCCTCTGAGGCTTTCAGGTAGCTGGATATCCATTTGGGCTCCCCTCCTAGTGTTCGTTATGGGGCCCCATTTCGGACAAACGGAGCGCCAAGAGCAGACTTTTAACTGCAGATTGAAAAAAGAATCATCCAAATCGGACCAAAACTGAATGAGATAGAGCTGTTTGAAGTTAGATAACTTCAAATCCCTCTAGCTCTGTTAGTTTTAGTCCAATTTGGATGATTTTTTTTCACAGTTAATCAAAATAACCTATGTTATTTTGTCCTCACTTCTCAAAAACAGGGCCCTGTAATGAAGCCTATACCCTCCTCGCTTCCAGCCTATTTCATAAGGCTAGTATACACACCTTATTCCACTTTTGTTTCTCATCTCACTTAGTGTTTGCACAGTTGGCTTTCTTCAGCTTCCAAACAGCAGACAGCTCGGAACACAGTTCGCAGCGCAGTAGGCAACTAATGGGGAACCTTTTTCCCTTAATGAGCCACGGTTGCTTTCACCACACTCCTCCTCTTCCTTCAGTTTAATGGTGGAATCCTATCTACTAAGTAACCCTCTCTCTCAGGAAATATAGGAACTACATGAGAGACATGATAATACACCTACTGGAGAAAGAGTTAGTAGCTGCCTAGCACAGATATGAACATGTTTAATAGTTGTCTGGCTGCTTCTGAATATCCTCTTCTCCCCTAGCTATGGCAGGATTGGCTAGTACCCAACTACTATCTCTCTACTAGCTGGCACCTTACTGCTTCTCCTGCCTCTGTTATAAGTAGATAACCCAAAAGCCAGTAGAGTATATCTAAGGGTGTAAAGGTATTCAATAACTGAGTAATGTCAGGAAGGCTTGTAATAATTAAAACCAATAATAATCTAATAGTAATATAACTAGTTATATTGATAAGATCTCTTCTCCGTTGCTTGTTGTTGTAATAACTGGTGAAGAACTGGTATATTTATATCCTGCATGAGTTTCTGCGGCTAGTACATCTAATCACTATACTAAGTACTTTTCTAATAAATGTTTAACTAATATCTTATTCTGTCTGAGTGCAAACACTCTTAGACCTTGAAACTATTTCCCCACTAGCACTTGGTCTTCAGGCTAAGATTAACCTTGTCTTCCTGAGGGTGTCCTTGACTCTGGCAGTTGAAAGCTACTAATGCTCTTGCCATATAAACTTAGTCCAGATTGTGCCGCCCAGTTGCGAATCCTTCCAGTTGTTCCTTTGTATTGAAGTGATCGGTTTCAATGCTGAATATTAGTGACTGTGATCAATACATAGATATTACTGCATTGTCTTCACGAGAGTTGGTAGGCTTAGTACTCTATTGCTTTTATGATTTCCTAGCAAGAATCTTCTAGCAGCTATGTATTCTTAACTCTCTTTTGAGTAATTGCATATCTTGCATCTCTGCAGGTGTATAATCAGATTGGCTTAATTGCCTCATATCTTCTTATTCAACCAACCGATTTTATCCCTTAAGCTTCCCTTGTATAGGTGAGAGTCTGTCCTATTGGAATAAGCCATTTGCTCATGGTCAGCTTACTGTCAGGTCATGAAGTAGATGGTCAGACTTATTATGACCTTATATGCGTATACCTAATACTCTACAGCTGGCTGCAACGATGCCCCCCCCAGCTTCTACTCTTCTCCCCTGCTGCTCCTGCCCATGGCTGCCTCCTTGCTGATCCTGACCTCAGTATTGTACTGTCTCAGGAGCTAGGCCAATGATTGGGTATGCTTACCTCCACTGGTGGAGATTGCAGTAATATCATATCATACCTACCTGGAAAGACAGCCCAGTGGCTCTTAGGATATTAATTTGGCTCCGCTTTGTGCCCTTCGGGGACACGTTTGTTTTGAGATTACAGGGAATGTTTTCTTGGTTACTTCCTGCCTGTTCTCAGCTGTTAGGTTCCCTTAGGTTATTGTTTCACTTAGTACAATATATTAGAAGTTTGTCTCTCCTTGGGTGGAATGTGAAGTTGGACCCATATCATAGGGTATTGGAGTATTCTTGTTTTAGCCTGGCCCATGGTGGAGGTTTTTGACACTATAGCAAAAGCTACATGTGAGGTCTGTACCTTCAACAGATAAATTCTATGAGTTAAATAAAATAAAAATCAGCAATCATTTTCCGGTTTGGGGCTAGCTTCTTATAAGGCTTGCTTTCAATCCATCTCATTGCCATATGTGTTTTTTTTCTCCTGATTAAAACTAAAGCTTTCGGGAAGACATAAAGGTTTTAAAAGAACAGGCATCTTGATAAAGGTTGTTTTATGGGGAATATAGTAAGAAGTTCAAAATACTTTTATTACATGTACAACATTCAGACCTTTTATATCTACTACTTATGGTGCCTGGATCCTACACCATCATTAATCATACTTCAGCTGATAGTCTTGAAGTCACTTGTTCTGTTCTAGGTTAAGTATAAACTTGGACGACACACGCTTCCATCCCTCACCAGACACTCTCGCGGCTCGAGAATCTCGCAACGCCGGAAAAGACCGTACGTAATCTGTACATGTCAAACTTGTGACCTAGGCTTTCGGATATCTCTCGCTTGCTCTGGGTGCGGGACTCGGGGCACTGGACCCCACCCCACTGGTACTTGTATTGATCGGTGTCACATCTATAGGGGGAAATTCCGACTTTAAAGTGATACAAATATGTTGATATCTTCGGGTATCATAATATTTATAATGCAATCCAAAGTACACCCCCTCGTTATTAGCTGAAGAACCTACCAAATAAGCGAATCTAATTTTCCCTTTAAAAGAGCCATAAAACGCCGGCTACGATACGATCCCCAATCATCTGATAAAAAATTATTTGAAGGAAGGAAGAAAAACGCCAACGCTCAAGAGGAAAGAAAGGGGGGAAAACAAACAGATAGAGTAGGGAGGGATATATCGTTACTGCCTCGTCATTATATCAGTTCTACCTCTCCACGCAGGACAAATTCCCGGACAGCGCTGTATCGAACAACGTAGACATCCCCCTTCGTGAGCTTAAACTCAGCATCCGTACCCGGAATCCTAGCGATATTATCCTCAATGTCTTTGACCACCTTGCAGAACACGGCACCATCGAGGTCTGGTTCCTCGACCATGGATATCCCCCCGGCCTTATCGTCCAGCCGACGCAACTGCTCGGGGAATCGGCGGAGAAAGGATGCCAGAAAGTGTGAATTGAGCAGTCCAAGATGAGATTTCAAGTACGACAACTCCGGCGGCGATAGCCTACCACGGATGGAAGGTGTTGTTAGGGTGAATATTGAATACCTGTCGATCTGGTAGAGCAGATTTTTTTAACCACTCCGTCTCACTCGATCCTGGGGAAAGAAGGAAAGGGGGAACCATATACTGTGACAGAAGTAGACGCAAACATACCTTATGAATCCTCGCCCGAAGATAGCTCCTAACAAGAAACTTCACCCTCTCCAATTCCGTCTGGATAAGGATGAGACAGAAGTTCGTCTTCGGATCCAAATTTCCAGTCTGAGTCTCTACTAATTCGATCTATAATACTTTCGGAAATGCTCTCAGGATTAATCTCCAAACCACCCCACGAAAGAATAATGTGGAAGTAAGGATGGCAGAGCTCAAGTACCTGCTGTCGGATACGTTCCATCAACCTTTCTAGCAATGCGGTTTGAAATGGTAGGATCTCTGGTGCCGTTCGTTCCGCTATCCACGATTGTGTGAGATCGTTTATGTCACGTGTCCCGCCTGGAACTTTGCCATCATCCAATTCCTGTAGAAGGTCGTCGATTTCCATTGGGGGGGGGGTAGTTCTTTCTCTTTCTTTTCCTTTTTAGGAGGAGATGGGATGAGGTGTTGCGATCAAGGACCTGTGGAGGTTATTGCGGGTCTGGTGCAGATGAGAAGCAGTAGAACCGGCAGAACTGTGGAAGGAGAGGATTGGGAGGGGAGTGGAAGGAAATGTTCGAGAGTGGACGGGGCTTACCGGTGCCTTATCAAGTTATGCCCGGTGGTGCAATTGTTCCCTTCTTTCATGTATGAAGGGGTTTGGTTACCCTACCAATGCTAAAGCGCCGATACCATAATACGAGTATTATCTGCTCTCATACCTGGTACAGCACCGCTACTCTGACTTGGGCTACGGCAGTCGGTAGATGCCCGAAGATCGGGGGAATGTACTCGAGTAATGGGTGAATGTGAGGGTCTTGGCAGCGTCACTGGCTTATTTGTTTGATCGGATTTCTTGCTCTGTCTGTTGTGGAAATGGTGATAAGAAATAAATAATATTATTACAATCATTTATTTTGGGAATGGATTACATCATACTTTTGTTTCCCTCCCTCTGCTCTAGCTCTGGTCCAATACTCGTCTTCGCTTTATCTTTCATTTCCGCTTCCATCTCTACCTTTTTTCCACCCCTTCTCTCCCCCGTCTCTATCTCTCCTCTCCTTTCGATCCCTCTCCCCCTCTCCCGCTCTCTTGCCTTCTTCTGCCTTACCTTGTCTGTTTGACACCTCGGAGTATCCGCGTCTTTGGAAGCCGTGTTCACGCATTATTCGTCTGTTTGTCTCAATTCACTATTTCCCTACCCGCTCTAGAAAATTAAACCACCCCACTTACTCCATCTCCCCTCCCCCCTTTTTCTCCCTTTCTTCGGATAGAAGTCGCAAACTTGATCAAAACATAATATCAAACCTTTCAAAATGAAACTCATTGACCCTGCGTCCCTCGGGCTTTTACTATTGCCGTTCACTCAAGCACTTCAACTCCCTTTTGCAATCCCCACTTCGGTCCACGGGATACGCTCGACTCTGGGAGCCTCCTTCAAGGTACCTGAATTCATCAAGAAATTCGCCGACCCAATAAGCACTTCGCCACTCTACTCCTTACACCGCTCGCTCATCGAAATTCCCTCCGTCACGGGAAACGAGAAGGGAATTGGGGAATGGCTCGCAGGATACCTCATGGGCAAGAACTTCACTGTGGAGACACAAACCGTGAGTGAGAACAGGGTCAACATCTTTGCATACCTGGGCAAGAACAGGACAACCAACACACTCGTCACCTCCCACATAGACACTGTCCCGCCCTTTATCCCGTACAAGGCTACTTCCAATACAATTTACGGCCGTGGCTCGAATGACGCGAAGGGGTCTGTTGCTTCGCAGATCATCGCGGTAGAGGAGTTGATCGCCGATGAATTGATTGCCGAAGGGGACGTTTCGTTGTTGTTTGTTGTCGGTGAGGAGACGTTGGGGGATGGAATGAAGGCCGCAAACTCGCTAGGCCCTAAGTGGAGGACTGTGATTTTCGGGGAGCCGACAGAGAATAAACTTGCTGTGGGACATAAGGGCCTCCTCATGTTTGATGTCATTGCCAAGGGCAAAGCCTCGCACTCGGGTTACCCACAACTAGGTGTTAACGCCAATAGCCATCTTATCGAGGCGTTGTACAAGATTGAGCACATGATCTTGCCAAAGAGTGATCTTCTGGGCGAGTCCACTATCAATATTGGGTTGATTCAGGGTGGTGTTGCTGCAAACATTGTTTCTCCATATGCTAATGCTTCCGTACTCATCCGTCTTGCTGGGGACTTGGACGAGACCTTGGAGGTCATCAAGAAGACTGTTCACGGCCTCCCCGTCGAGTTGAGATTTGTCGGCGTTGCTTATGGACCGCAGGAAACGGACCATGATGTTGAGAGTGAGTGCCTTCACCTGGCTGTCATTGTTACCCGGCACAAACTAATATCTCTACCAGACTTTGAAACAATAGTCTGCTCTTACGGAACTGACGTCCCAAATCTCCATGGTGACCACAAACGCTACCTGTATGGCCCTGGCTCGTGCGTTTCTCCTCTCCTCATTCCCATCCTTTCCGATAGCTAACATTCCACTAGAATCTTCACAGCACACAGTGACAACGAATATGTCCTAAAGTCTGACTTAACTGAAGCTGTTGTTGGCTACAAGAGGCTAATCAAAGAATCCCTCTGGCCGACAAAGCGCGTACCTGCTATAGTTGAGAAGGTGGTCGAGGAGAAGGTTATTGCGCCAGTAAGTCGGAGTGCTACCGTTGGCGATAAGTCCCCATAGGCCGTGGATTGCGTGGGGGTTGTTTATTCGCAATTGAGAATCAGCGTAAAAGCGCCGCTCTTCACCTCCTTCCCCCCTTTTTCTCTGTTATTTTTTTTCCGGGTACCTCCATCAAGCCCGGTGTCTTCATGGCGATGGTTGCGCCACCGGGTTATTATTGGCGGATCGGTTTCCCTCTTCCAAATGTGGAGTTTTTGCACTTTTTGCGGGCGTATGTTTGGCTTGGTTGCTATTTTTTTTTCCCCCTCCCTTTCTTTCCCCAGATCCTACCGTCGCTTCATGATACTGGGGTATATAGTATTAATAATATACATGGGTTCATTGCTGGTCTTTTCGACACTTTTCGTCGTCGTTCACGTATTATCACTCGAATGTAGCTGTACCCCTGCTCGTAGTCTGGTGCTAGCAGTTGTACCTATGGGCGCTTGAATAGTATATGTTTAAAATTAAAAAATCCATGAAGCACTTAAACTATCGGTACACTTTATGCAAGACAAAGGGAGTAAAGTGCAAAAAAAAAAAGCGGATGGATAAAAATCCTCTGTAGGTCCCGTCCTGTTCCCGCATGTTCAAAGAGAAATAAGCAATGAAGAGCGTACCGGTACGGTAACCTTATCATAGACTGATCCCCCCCACATTCCCTCAAGAGAAGGGGAGAGAGAGAGGAAACTATGCGGCATCGTAAACTCCGTAACACAATACACGGAACAATTTCCGAAAAAGAGAAAAAAAGAGGGGGGGAGGGAGGAAAAAGAATGAAATAGCGGAGCAGTGCAGTATGCAATCGTGAGAAAATAATAATAATAATAATAATAATCACACAATAAGCAAAAGAAAATAGTGGGAAGAAGGTGCACGACAGTTTAGCGCTGTATTTTGTTTCCCTTTTCTTTTCTCTTTTGCTTGGTAAAGATAGGATTGAAACTAAACTAGGCTAATCTATCCCGTTCATTTCTTTACCATCGTCCCCCTCACTATCGAGAGAAGAAAGGGAAGGTGAATGATAGAAGGAAAACAAACGGTAAATGCGAAGAGGTGAGGATGCTAAGAACTAATCATGGCGATGAATACGAAGGAGAAAGAAAGAAAAGAGAGAAAAACCCCGATCTAAATACCCCAACATAACTTTTGTTTGTGCCTTTTCCCCCCTGAAAAACCACTAGTCGCAATGGACGAGACAAGACGAAAGAGAACAGCCTCAGCGCACCCCGAAGATGAAAGAAGAAAACAAGATATGCAAGGTTTTATGGAAGGAGAGAAAATGAGAAAGAGAAGAGAAAAGAAAACGGGTAAAAGTGAAAAAGTGACTACAAGGTTTCTTTATTTTGTGCACTAACGAGGGGGGGAGTTATTAATGTGTTGAAACAAAGCACCGAAAAGCCTCTCAATCTGTAGAGTGTAAGCTGGCCAAATCACGGCTCATGACTTTTTTAGTGAGTAAAACAATTACCTCAGGGGTAGTCTTGATGAACGGCAGCTGCCAAAAGTCATACATTGGGTTCTTGAGCAGCTCCAGAAGTGTAATGATCAGTCCCCAGGGATGAGGGCGATGGACGATCAATCTTTCTAGCAAGACGCGGGTGATTTGTTGTCTCACATCGGACTCGTTGGATTTGTCCTGGACCTGGCCAAAGAGGTAGAGCAACAGATAACTGAAGTAGTGAGTGTGGCTGTTGGGATAACGCAAGTGATTTGCGATCGCGCTCAAGAAAAAGTATCTGGCCTGGGGTTTCAGGTCACTTGCAAACTTTGAGAATAGGGCGGTATGTGGGCTCTGCGCCTGGAAAGTTGAGCCCCCTTTCGCAGTGGCCTCAAGGATGGCCCCCGTACCGAGATACAAGACAAGGCTGTTGATAATGGCGGTGTCTACGGTGATTGTAGCAAACCCGAGCCCAGTCTCTTTTCTGGGTTCTGTGTCCAACATTTCCACGATTCCCTGTATCGCTGCGTTTGTTAAACCTTCAGGGGAACCAAGGCACGAGTCCAGCAACTGCTTTATCCCACTATCGATGAGAGGCCGAAACACATCCCCACTTATTTTTGGAGCCTTTTTGACTTCTGGCAAGCGATCAACCTTCAATCCTGCTGTGAACGGATCCGGGAGGTCCGAGAGCGAAGAAGGATAGGCAGACAATATTAGATTGCGAAGTTGTGTGCAATGCACCGGGATGACCTCACAGATTGAGAAATGCCACTCAGCAAGGAATTCTGGAAAGTCATGGTGTAGCACTAAAAGAACTCTGAGAATTCCGCGGTAAAGTAACTTTACGACCGGTGGAATAGTGCGTTCTTTCAGTGGTGCACCAACATAGACCAAAAGGGTCTCTAGAAGCTTCGCGAATACCGGCCAGCCCTTCAGTAGTGTTAGTATTCGTAGGAGGGTCGATACCGAATAAAATCTCACCTTCTCACCCTCAAGCCTGAGTAGCTTGGGCATGAAGTAACGATGACAAACCAATGTCATCCAGTGGAAACTGAACATGGGAAAGAAAACCGGTTGGATGGTTAAAAAACACTCCGCGAAAGTTTCCAATATTCTCTCATGGTACCCCTTCATCTGGCTTTCGATCAGGTGATATTCGTACAACATACTGGAGAAGAAACGGAAAAACACTTTTTGTGAAAAGTGCTCACCGCGAGTCTCGTGATGGTGATTGAAGACAAATACGATCAGGGCCAAATTGCTGTTCAGATAGTCCGCCTTGTCGACCGCTTGGCCCTTCTGGTCGCCGTCCCCTTGGTACTTTACAAGTAGGACTACCAACTTCGCAAGAGCATCAATGGCGATATAGCAGTTGGTTGCGGCTGCTGGGTTGGTACTGATTGATTGTTCATACTCAACAATGCAAAACTCGATACAAGTTCGAAGGAACTCGCAAGAGGACGCTGTACTAGCTAGAGCTTTGGCCTGATGCAGCTGCATGATGAACGAGGAGTAATTCTTCTCGGTCGTCAAAAGATACTGGCAGAGAGATACCCACTCAGCGAATATATACTCAATCTGATCCCGCTTCTCGCGATCCTCGAGATCTACATCTTGATCTACCCTGTCCGGATCTTGAAAGTCACCAGCCAATTCAAGAGCCACCTTGTTAGTGGGATCCTGCTTGAGCCAACCACCCACGGCATCGAGTGACGATGCAAAATCGGCTCTTAGAGCAAGAGGGTTTGAACCAGTGACAGTCTCCTTGAGCAGCTGCGACAAAAACTCCAATGCTGCAGGTTTTCCCGCGTTGATCGACCTGGCAATTGTGGCGTCAAGATGGGTGAGCGCGAAAAGTTGGGTCTTTAGAAGCATGACTGTAACTGGGACATTGAACATCCGCTGTATAAATTAGTATCGAACAAATGCATATATATCAACGGGCACATACCTCATCGTCTTGGCCTTGAGAGAGCCACATAACAACGTCCTTTGCCGTGAGCGGAGATAGCTCGCAAACTTTCTGTAGGAGAAATCCGAGCGCTTCGACCTCCATCTGATTTTGCGTGTCCGTATACAAAATGAGGCACACCGAGGAAGCTACAGTTGTACAAATAGTGTCTTTGAGGCGAGGCATGTTGGGCTGCGCCAGGGATGCGTTGCTGAGAATAGCTTCGATGAACTGGAAAAGTGGGTGCTCCGCATGTAGGTCCTTGAGGTGTTCCTCACGGCACTCCTTTGCAAGCTTCCGCACCTCGCTCAAGAGGGCCTAGGTGAAATATGGCATTAGAACAACGAACCTCCATAAAGATACAACGCAAAACTTACCGAAATTTTAGACTGGATTTCCTTCTGGCCAGCATCCGAGACCCCGGGCGATTGTTCGGAAGTTCTCTGCTGCACCTGCGGGGGTTCTACAACTGTGCTTCCGCTCGGCAAGAAGTCGTTCGGGAAAGTGCTTTCAAACGAATTTCTGGCGCCCTCCGGGTTTGGAGCCCTTGCCATCCTATTGAAGTCTTCGTACATGCTCAATTGCTGGGGGGAGAGTCCGCCTGGCTTCAACCTGAACTGATCTGGGAGCTGTAGTGCAACTTGGGAAACATCAGGCGAGATAAACGGTCGATTAGCTCTCAACTCCCGATGCCGTCTCCTCAGCTGATACGCTTGATTCAACCCGTCATCGATATCTGGAATAGCTCGTTCCTGGGCAGCCTTTTCGATGATCTGACACGCCATATCAATATTGTCATTGACACACACAGTAATCGTTTGATCTGTGATGACTTGTTCATTGTATCCACTCTGGGCAAGCAGAGCACGGATGTTATTCTGCATGCTCATCCGCAGCGGGTCCTTGCACGTAACAAGAGCCAGACTTCCGGCAAGGTGCTGAACGACGATGTGCGCAGCGTTCCTCATCTTTCCTTCATCTCCTTCCGTCGCAAAATCCTTCTGGATAAGTTGAGATGTCGAAATGCTAGCAATGGTAACGGATCTCTCAACGACCGGCCCAATAATCTCTCGAATAGCACGATCTATGGCTAGCTGGAGGATGCGTTTGATAGCAGGGTGTTGAACCACCGAACTGACGATAACATGGTCGGCAAAACCGGCGGGAACCGGATCTGAGGTGGGGGAGAAATCTTGTGGTTGCAGAGCAAGATCCTCAACAACTGGTAAACTCTCATCCTCTTTCTCCGCTGGTCTATCTCGAGTTTCTCGGATGTCTGTCGAAGGTTCAATGGTTTTGATGTCCAGATCCAAGTTTTTGCAGAGAACTTCAATCTCAAATTTTAGGTTAAGTTTGAGCTCAACATGTTGGTAGAGCTCAACCAGGATTCGTATGGTTGCCATTAGCCAAGGATTAGGGGGTTTGAAGACTGTCGACTTGGTTGATTGTTCCAAAACCTTGCAAGTGAAGGGAAGGACAACGGTGAGCCTCTCGGTGACAAATCCTTCAATGAGTAAATCTCTGAAGGAGATATTTTTAAACTTTATCGGCTTATCTTTCGCGATCGTCAGTCCCCCTAACCAGCAAGCTAAGTTCTTCAGATGTGCCCTTTCGTTCGAACTGTTTAAAGTAGCCTCCGCATTCAGTAATTTGATAACATTAACATAAGTTTCGCGCAGAACCTCTGCTGTTAACCCTTTGTCGTTGTATTTATCTAAAAGATCGAGGTATAGTTTGTGGTAGTTAGGCTCAAGCTTGGCCCGTTCCACAACCAAGTAGTCAGCAAACCACTGATGGTGCTCCTCGCGCAAATGCTCCTTTAATGACTCCAGCTTTTCCTCCAGGTTAGAGTGAGAAACGTTGTTGACGATGAACAAAACCCTATCTTGCACTTCTTCGTCGGGCTCAGTATAAGCCGATGGATCTCGAAGCGGCATAGTGGGGTCCAAAGACTGGAATGGAGGGTGTTGTGGTGATTCGGGAGATGAGGCATTGGAGTCGCCATTGGATAACACAGCTCCTGGCTCCCCTCGATCAGTATTGCCGTTCGCTGACGGCTCGCTCTGCCGGTCAACATTGCCACCAATAACATCTTGAACAATCTTCCATATATCTGTCCCTTGAAGTCCCGGGACTTGCGCAAGCAGGCCGCAGTAAGACTTCCATTCTTTGAGCCTCTCCTTGAATTGAACCAGGGCTTGTAGACCAAACTTGTACATTGTCGAAGAAGGGTCGTGATCGCGGACAGCTTGCCACACCATTGCCAGCGCAACACGTAGGGGAATATCATCAATGAGCTTGTAGACAATAATGCTGCCAAAGAGCACAGAGGTCGTTGCAAGCGCTTGGAGTGGGTATGAAGGGTAACAGTGATACTCATCAAAGAGACCATGTATCATGCAAGCAAAGAGATCTTGATCTTGAGGGACTGAGGACGTTTTTAATTGGCGAAGGTAGGTGACCATCTCGCTGATTTCAGTCTCCTGGCTATACATCATCTTGTAATTCTGTTGCATCTCTTTGTCGACGATAGGAGGGAATGTATTGCTCTCAGAATTATTCGCCAAAATAATGGAATCCATTCCACAACCAAGATTTATTAGCCGCGGATAAGCCTGGATGCACAAACGTTGGGTTTCTGTGACCTTCTCTTGCATATCTTGGGTCATTGGCGGATGACTGCATGAACAGTTAGTGGCTGATATAGTTATCACAGACCTGGAAAACTTACTTCTTATCGAGCAGGGTAAGGAAGGTGTGGACAGGTCCGACTCTAAGGCTAACCATAGTGGGCTTTCCCCCTTCTCTCGCCTGAATGTATTCTCCTTCCGCTTTGGTCCGCAAGAATCGGTAGGTTTCTGTCACAAAATCGCTTCCATGTTTGTTGATCATTTCTTGAAGCCACTTTTCAAGATTCAGATATTCTCTCCTGGCTGCCAATGCTCCAACATCAAGGATGAATGGCGCATTCTTAACCTCCAATAGATCACTAAGACATCGAAGCTCCTGTGCAATATCTAGGATACGTGTGATATTCAGATTGTTCCCTTGGTGGTAGTCAACAAACTGGCCGATAATAAATGGCCTGTCGACATGCCAAAGCCGCCAAAACACCAGTTGATGACTTGTATGCCCTTCAAAAAACATATTGAACAGATTATTAATGACAAGTTCTAAGTTTTCAGGCCAAGGCTTAGGTATCATCAACGCCCCACAAAGAAGTAATTCTGGTGTGAACTTAGCAGCCTTGTCTAGCTCCGCTTGCGCTGCCTGTTTGACATCTGGAGGAATCGATTCGTGCAACGCAAGATGGAAAAGAGCATCCACAGCATCGAGGGATATTAGCTTATGTGTTTCGAAAGTAGCAACCATAAGCTTGAGGCTACTATTGGAAGATAGGAAATCCGCTGAAGAGAACACTTTTCGAATGCCGGGAATCCTCTTCACGTCCAGATTGTCTGCTTTGATATACCCCTTGAGAACAGACCACTGCGATCGCGGGTGCTTCCATCTACCGCTCCAAAGCTTGTGGATAGGAAAGCTGGGATCGGTGTTTCCATGCTGCAAAGCAGTGAGAATAACATGCAATCCTTCTGTTCCTTCCAAGACAAAATCCTCTCTATCTAAACCCTCAATCACACGCTCCCAATTAAAAGATTGCGGTAGATTCTCATGCTGAAGAGCTCGCACAAAAATATCCGCATGCCACTCGATAGGATTCCTTGCCGTGGCCATAAGAACCAACATATCTGTCATCTCACTTTCCGATATTTGAATCTTCCACTTCCGCTTGAGAACCTCTCTACAATTTTCCAGCGAGTTTGTACTCTCCGGTCCCAGCAAAGAGAATATATGGACCAGTGACTCTTGCTGCCGTAGCTTCTCAATCGGCTCGGTGGCATGGAGGATTTCGGGTGGTAATTGCACATTTTTGTAGCGTGACCTCGCAGCGTATGAAATTTCCAGTCGTTTGAGATTATCGGCGAATGGGTAAACCGGCTCTCCTAGTATTTGGTCGATGAAAAAGGCAATCCCCTCGGGCTTCAATTCAGGATGTCTGGAGGGATTAGCTAGAATCTCTAACATTGACCTGAACGACTTGTGAATGATCTCATAAGCTTTGACACAGATAGTTAGCAGCCTTCTCTCTGCAGGTATAGAATAAATGAGGTTGGTACCCTTGTTGCGGAGATCGTGTCTCTGATTCTGCTTTAAGCCTACAGCCAGTATACATTTCTGTAGGCTGTCCAGCCCAAAATGGCCGAGAAATACCGCCAAATCAAAATCCCTCGCCACCTCACCGTCGTTAGCCATTCCGGCAATCACATCCGCAAACTTTTCTTTCGCGTCTTGCGGTGAACTTGCAATCTCTTTAATCGTCTCGGTCAAGAGTCTATGGTTGGGATTGGGTGACGCCCGGCTACTGGTTGACGACATAATGTACGAGTAGTTATTGGAGATAAGCTTCCGCATGGTCCTATTATTGATCTCCATGCTGACGCTGAGGAGCTGAAGTAGCAATGCCTAATGTTAGCAATTGAGGAAAAATAGCAGTATGTTACAAATGATGTGCGAGAATATTTATGCAGCATAATATAACATGGAGCCTTCTGAAAGGGCAAGCCTTCAGGCAAAGATAGCGAGAGCTTACCTCTCGAATTTCTTTACGTTTGTTTTCGTAGTTACTCTCAGTCAAAGTACTTATCAAGAGGCTGAGATGCGCAAGGCCTAATTTCACCAAACGCGATGGCCCCGCACTCCCGGTTCCACCACCGCCTTCAGGGGGCTTAGCCGTTGAACCCGTAAATTCTGAGGGTAGCGTTATGGAGGAGGATGTAGACAGCAGCTGGGAAGGCTGTTGCAGCTGCTGGGAAGACGGCGGAACGGCAGTGGTGCTCCTTGAATCAGGGATTCCAGAGACGGGAGAGTTCTGTGAAGTAGCGTGAGTAGTCTGGCCGAAAGCAGAGGTCGAAAAGGGCTGATGTAGATCGGAGTTGGTTGGCAGATGGAGGCTCCGATACTGCGATGAGGAAGAGAGAGAATGAGGAATGGCACCGGGAGAGGCGTGATCGGATACGGATGGAGGTTTTTGGTGCGGGTAATTATGAATATCAGAAGTGGTATTATTTGAAGGTGTCGAGCTGTTCTGCGCTGTCATTCTATTGGCGACAGGGACCGCTGCTCATTCT
>QLOI01001664.1:0-17327 GCA_003313605.1 Tuber umbilicatum | reverse complement strand
GCCCCACTCTACGAAGCCCTCCTTGCGATCATTGATACCCCACATAAATTCCCAACACGCGAAATTTGGGTTCGCGCAGGGCACGATATGCCGCATTTAAATACTATAGTGCATCACAGGCAAAAACCCGTAGTGCAAAATGTACGGAAAGATATCATTAGGCTATTGAGAGATGAGGGAGGGCGAGGGGGTGGAAGGGAAGTTACACGGCACGGGAACGACAAGAGCTCTTGGAATCCACCACCAGTTTATCAGCGGAAATCGCCCCGTCAGCCCACCATCGGCTTAGTTCGACGGATTACCAAAATTGCGAATAACAGTTGATGATTTAACGCGCGCATAAGGCTCAAACTAAACCACGTCGGGAAAGCACTGGATCTGAAGACCAGAGCAGTGCCAGAGATAGCAAGTTACCCGATTCATTCTCGTAGTATGTAGGGGGGATACTTCACAAGTTGTAAAGCCTCCACCGACCTCCACAACAATTCCCCTCAATATAGGGGGTCAAACCAATCATTGACTGACCTTTCCCCAACCCTGTCCCCTTGACTGTATTTTTCCCTAATTCCGGAGGTTAATTTTTCCCGCAAACTCATCAACCCAAGTTAACATAATAAGGTACTTTGAGCCCCGTGAGCTCCCGCTCCTTGGAACGCACATAGGGGGCTACTTATACCATAGAGTAAGGTAACTTTCATAAACTCACTGGGTACTATCACCCAAGACAGCAAGAAATGTACTTTGGATCTCCTGAGAGATGAAAGAGGGGGGGGGGTTGTACATACAGCGCACGGAGGAAAAGAATCCAAGATCTAGCCTTTCAAATGCACAAGTAACCCACGGCATTGCGGATAGGAATATGGTGGATCCAGCTTGGAACCTCCTTTGCAGATTCCTCCTGCACAAAACCCTCCTAACAGGGCATGAAAGTCTCATGTTTAAGTCTTTCATCTAACCATCCGCTGATCTCTGCAGGTTGGCTATCTGATACCCGCCTGGTATCATAGAAGAAAACTTAATCCGCCAGTGCCCCCTCCATTATGAGCTCATGGTAAAAGGCACGATTACCCAGCGTCCAGCCCTGTAACGCGGGATACGATTTTCCAGCACTGTACTGTATATACTCTACAGCTAGCTTATATCCTACTGCGCCACATTAACCGTTCGGAGAACAGCTCAGCAGTGTGCCGAAATATTTTCACACTTGCGTCCCAGGATGTGGCGACGTTTTGCCTTCCTGGCTGGGGAGCTACGGGTTTACAACCGTACCTGAGCTTTTGGCAGAATGCACTAGGGGTGGGCTGTTGTAGGTGCAGTCAAACCTCGGGGTCCCGTATGGAATACTGTGAATCCAGTTGTCCTCGTTTTCTACAACTTCCAACCAATGTCCAGGCTGCACTAGAGGACCAGAAAATCGAAACCCGGAAAATCGAGGAAAAGCTCAACATCCGTGGAGGATTAGGTAAATGATTTTGCCTTTCTACTGTGCACCAAAGTGTAACATTGAAGTACAGAACGGATTGTATACCAAGCGAGGAATTTGGGAGTGATAAAGAAGACTGTTGCACCTGGCGTCCAGGCGGGGTTGGATGAGATAGCGGGAACTGATGCTTTCAGTACGGCACTGGAAATGGTGCTGGTGACCAGAAAGCTAGTTGAAAGGGATGTAAAGAGCTGTATTGCCGTCCTATACCATGAAGCCTCCAAACATGCTCACGGAAATACTGACGAAATCATCATCTACCATGAGGATCATTTGGAAAATGAACAGGCTGCTTTGGTGACTTTTTTCAAAGTCCAAGATGAATGGGAAGCTTGCCTGAAATGGGATGAAGTCCGAAGATCCAAGGAGAATTTGTACGCTAAGAAAACAAGATTTGTCCCTGAACGCTAATTAAATACCTAAAAATTCGTGAAATCAACTATCTCCAGAGGCCCCTAATCTCCTGATTCCAAGTTAAAACCCCTCAAGAAGGATTAGTGTTTTCCTGACACAATATAGCCTGACTCATTTAGCTTTGTTGGATCTCGTTAACCTTGCAAGCTAAACCTATATTGTGCAGATGTCGTAATTTATTGGGATTTTCGTCACAGCTCGGAGATAGTGGATTTCACGACAGTACTTTTTCGAGGGAAATAGTTTCCTTTATGGGTTTACTCTCAGCCACACTTTATTTGACTGCTCTACTTGTAAAACCATATTCCAGTTAAACCAGGTATGTTGGGGTTAGGTTGCGATATTAGTGGAGGTGAGCCGCCAGGCCGGCTATCATGGCAACCCTTGCCCTGGCCTGGATGCGTCATCCCGCAATGCGTGACTGGGTTCACCGCACAGCACCCCCCATCTCCTGCTTCACTTTCCGCCAATAGCTGGAGAACCCTGTGTCGCCTCCTCCTCCTAGCAATACAATCACCCTTCCTCACGGTTTCAATTTTTCCGATCATGAATGACCCTCCAACACTTGACTAGCATCCTCACGCCACGTGCGGTTTTGGGAAGACACCACTGAACAGCAACCCCGACACAATGACTACAACGTGTGATGGTTCAGCTAATGATAATTCAAGCCCTCACCCGGCGATGGCGCTGTCCCCGCTATCACTACAGATGCTGGAGGAAATAGAGGAGAACTGGTATGAACGTCTTAAGAAGCGAGAGGAAGAGCTGCAAGAGGACTTTTAAAACATGCTCCGGCGGTCACGCGAGGAATGGGAGCAGTAAAACCAGCGGACTGTAGACAAATCTTGCGAAATTGAGCGCCTTATAGTAATGTTCTTATCATCCTTTGTGGAATGTTTTCTAACTAGACTACAGCGCATGGCTTTGTATGAAGAGGATGCACATTTGAGGTTTAATGAAAACTTTAACCTCCGTGGTTGCCTGGGTAATTAATATCCAATACTATCTATACAGTAGTTATTAACCTTCACCTACAGACCGAGTTGTCTACCATGCATAACTGTTGGAGAGGATCCATCCTGCTTGCCTACCGAGTGTTCTGGTTGGGCTTCACAAGCTAGCGAAAACACCAGAATTCCAGGAATTACTTCATTACAAAGCGGTAGCCCATAAACTTACCCTCAGTGTTGTGACTCCAGCTATTGCCTTTGTCTATAATTCAGTATCCCAATACTCAAAGGGCAATGATGTTGTCATTACTCTACACGAGGATAACTACACCGCACCTGTGTGTGCGGTACTGGCTGCTTGCCTTCAGCTCCAGAGTACTTGCGATTCCCGGTTCCAGTGGAGGAGAGTGAAAAGGAGCAGGATCACCAAGCACTAATGATGCTACTTGTTTTTCCTCTGCTAGAAGGTCGTTTGTTAGTCTTGATGCATGTCATGGGGTAGAATAAAAAAATGGTCTAGTGCTGGAAATGCCATTTCTCAGTACGGAAATGCTAATCATCGTCCCCCTATATCATCCTTGTTCGGAGAAAATGTGTCATAGGTGAACAAACCTATGAGAAAGAGTAGAGAGTTTGCGCGGGGGGGCCTAGGTGGCAGCTAACAGGAAATAGAGATACAGTCTGTACTTGAGTACATATAGAATAAGCCTGCACAACTGATGTATCATACTTTGATTTCTGCAGGGGACACGCGTAGGCTTCCTGGGAATTAAATACACCTTTGCTTACCGGACAAATAGAAGAATTATAGTGGGACCGGAGGTAACTGAGACATACGGAAACTATCGCACTAATGCTGACCCTGCACTCTATATGGGTACTGACTTTCCTTAAGCATTACTCATCTTGGTGTCTTTCGGACCGTGCTATGACGCAGCCCCTTCCTGTGTATGGAGTTCTCTAGTTCATGTACGAAGTACAGTACAAGTACAAGAGCTATGGGTGAAGTTTTCGCACACACCAAAGTGGCTTACCAGCAAAAAAATGTTAAAAATTGGTAAGGTCACAAAGTAAAATATGATCTTAAAAAAAAAAAAAAAAAAGTAGCATGTGCGAAAACATACCCCCATGGCACTTGTACCGGTGTGATATCAGGATTACTAGTCTCAACCGAAGTACGTATCTACTCGAGTAAGTAGGCCGCCGTTCTCGTATGTTCTGGTTAAGGTTAATGGTGGGAGCACAGATGGATGAACAGAGCAGCCCATAGGTTTTGAACTTGTACGCTATACAAGCAGAGGACTCACCCTCTGCTAGTGGAACGTACCAAACCTATAGGTTGTACTCAGGCTCAAGTATGTGCCATGTGGTTTTGTGGTGTAGTTGGTTCTACACCAGGTTGCGGGTAAAAAACACCGACTTTTCACCCACTAAACCCAACTTAACCACTATTGGTGGGGGCTGGGCTGCACACCCTCTCCCAGAACTGCTGCTCTACTTGTGCTCACCTCCAAAACCCAGTATGGTACGTTCCCCCAGAGCCCAAAGGCAGCCCTGCAAATTAGAGGCCAACAGAAAGTATAGATAAGATCCCAGACCTTGGTGTTAGAGGCCTCAGAGCATGTTGACAAAAATTACGGGAGACCATTCCTACCGCCTAGAATAACATTTGAGGCTGGGGAAAGTGTTTTGAAGCTGGCAGATAACCCTCCACTCATTGGGTTTATTTATCAATGGATTTGGATGCCCTCTGGGGGGGGGGCGCAGTATCAATCACCGGCCCCACCCCCCGCCCCCCCCTGCGTTGATAACTATGCTCATCAAGATCACAAAATATCACTCGATAAACACCTATATCCCAAGCCAGGCATCGCAAAGACACTGCACCGGCTCCGGCCGGGTGGATGACAGTGGGCTCATGTCAGCCGAGCACAAGAATATATGGAGAACTCATCAAATTTAATAATATTATCGGGTGCTCCAAAGGAGAGAACCCAACGACAACATTCCATCCCGTAGCGGATGATTGGCAAAGCTAACATCTCTCCAGCTGGCCCCATCGTCAACAGCCCTTGCCCGCGCCCCCCTCCGGGGCATCAACACATCGTATATGTCCCCTCATTCTCACAACTGCTGGGCGAGTGATGGAAGAGGTTAGTGGATTCGGGAGTGGTGGGGTTGGTGGTACCGTTTCACCAATAATCACGCGACTTTTTCGAATGATACTGTTTGATGAGTCTTCCATATTGGGGAGGACAAGCGGTAACAGGAGAATCATAGTGACAAATTATTGCGTAATGCAGTACGTATATCCGAGGTCATTAGAAGTTAGGTCAGAAGCGCATTTGTTCTCTCTAAGTAGCGGGACTTCGCCCCAATAGTGGAACAAACCAATTAATAATATTGCAACAGATACTGCCAATAACTGAGCTGCTGCGGTTACCCCTTTTTGGTGCTAGGTAAGTGATTTACAAAAACTGAGAAGCCCCATATATACACCCCACCCACTGGCGGCCTACACTCCAGATATGAAAATATGGTTATATTGTGACCGCAAAGCTGCAAATGCAACCCCCCCACCCTCTCGTCACCTCCTACTCAATTTTCCGTATTTGCACCTCCGCCTACATCATTCCCCTCCTCTCTCTACGTATCTTAATTGTTTCTTCAAGCATCTTCCCAGTCCCCTTCCCCGCCATTGCCTTCACCTGCTGTCCCCTTTCCCTCTTCTCCTTGTGCGCCCTAACCATTTCGAGATGACTCACTAGCATCCCGCTTCCTCTGAAGCCCTGCGGCCTTCTTTGCCTCCTTCACCTTCTTCTTCACCTTCAGGAAGGTGGTCATATCCTTGACAATAGCCCTCACCCCATCACCGTCATGGTGGGGGCTCTTGATTGTGATAAACTTTGACATTGTCATCCTGCTGCCGCCACCAATCTTTATGTTTAAGCTTGTGCGAGCTTTCGCTCCAAGCGCGCAGAGATCACCCCACCAGCTCTTCCTTGTGTCTCTGTACTCTAATTTTCTGAAGCTCTGGGGAACAACCCAGCGTTCGATGGAGCCCGTCGCAGTGCATAAGTCGAGTAAAATGTGCGAGTTGCATTTGATAGGTGGGAGTATGACGTACGGAAGGGTCTAACTATAATTGCGGAGTTGTTGCATTGTGTACGGGCTACGAATTGTCGTATCGGGCTCGTCATCGAAGGGGGTTATGCCAAAGCCGTCTATGGTTGGATTAATCCGGGTTCTTCGTGCCAGCGCGGCGGTCAATATCACGACGGAAGGCGACATATGAGTACTCGGGATCTTTATCGTCCTTTTTTTTTGGATTACTCATCCCTGAGTCTCTGCAGATAGCAGGGGCGCTCATAGTACTGCATGGGGTGGCGGCAGTCTTTGCGGTTGGTGTTGTCTGTGGGGCCAGAACGAAACATGGGGCATTGTTCTTGGTTTGTGCATAGGGTGATTACAGTGCAAGGCTCCTTTTCGATGGAGGGGCCGGCGAAGCCACTGCCATTCTTGGTTGGGCGGATTGAAAAACTTTGCCAAAGTCCCTGATACAGTCCTCTAGGATGGTGGAGCGGGTGTAGGCGACAGCCTTGAAGCCCATTGTCATGCCTATTTCAATAATCGAGAGGACGCGGCCATTCGGATTTGGGTGCGGCCGGAATTTTTCAATCATTTGGCGGCTGAAAAACGACTTCTCCATCAGGAGGATTCTGTTTGTAGCAATGATCAGATCATACAGTTTTCTCTGCTGAGCCTTATCCTTCTCCATCAGGGCGCCCGGGGTTGTAGGAAACCATGATGCCGCTCGGCGTGCTCTTTTCCACCCTCTGTCCGTTCATTTGCTCGTCCGTCCATCCATTTGCTCGTCCGTCCGTCCATTCGCGGTTCGTTTTTGTTCGCGGTTTGCGGTTTATTGTCCGTTCATTCCGTTCCTTCTCCGCACTATCGCATGCATGCGCAGTTGTTGCCGAACGCAGTCTGGCTACGGGAGGAAGTGATGGGAGCAGTGGGAGCAGTACAGCCGCAGGAGTTTTAGTGGTGTTCTTTTATTTTTCCTTTGTTAGCATGGGAATAGTTTGCGGAGGAAAGGGAGACGTGCCTAGAAGTGAGCGGACATGTGTGGCGATGGCTGGAAGGAGGAAAGGTGCTCTATCGTGGTTGATATATTACTTCTGTCATTTCCGTTAGTTAGTTAGTTGTGTGCGTGAGAGTTGTTGAAGGAGAGAGACTTACCTTCTCCGCTTTTGTCTTCCAGAAGCACCCCGCTGATCTCTGGAAAGTCAATGTGTGCCAACGAAGATTCCATTCTCACGTTGGCAACAACATCCATGGGTCCATTTGGGTTCGGCCGCCGCCGGCCATTGCCGTTGGGCCCAGTTGCGGTGGCATTGATACTCCATATCTCCTAAGCTCTAATATTCCATTCAATTATCCCCTTGCTGCCTGGCTCATACTCAAACCCATAATTTTTATACTGCTTCCTATTGTACCAGTTGTTATTCACAACAGAAATAGTAGAAATAGTTTTCTTGAAGAACCCGCCGCGATATTAATTCACGGCAATAAGCTCAAGGTAATAGACAGCAACATAGTCATAGCCCGGTTGATAGCACAGATAGAAGGGTGAGACCTGAACAGATGCCGAGTCAATGATCTTGCCGATAGCTCTAGTACTAGCTTCGATAGCATCAAGTTCTGGGGCAGATTTAGATTTTCCAGGGCTGGGATATCCCCGCCGGCGCAGGCACTGTAGATGCAGGAATTTTCATCCCTAGAAGAAAACTTATACCATTAGGGCTCTCGTGATTTGCTGTGATACTGGCATCTCATTTGTCATGATAAGTGTAAGGTTGCGCTCCTTCAGTCATAGCAAGGTATTCCTGATGACCCAGGTTACCGATAGTCCAGAAGCCCGGCCAGAAACAAGAAACATTGTCATGCCCAGGAAGGGGAAAGTTTGCTGTGCTCCACGATAGAAAGAATGCGGTAGAAAAGGAACCGGGAAGAACACCTTCGGTAATCTCACTCTTGATAAACATCTTACCCCAACCCTGCAGCATCCTCAAGCGAAAATCCAAATCGTGATTCCTAAGGGCGGTGTATTCGATCCCGAGATATCCATCTTCGGTAGTGATAGCATCTGGATATACTATTCCGAATCACTAGTAGTGTTGCTATGGAGTCGAGGTTAATAAAGA
The DNA here is from genome assembly GCA_003313605.1 of Tuber umbilicatum. Lineage (NCBI taxonomy): Eukaryota > Fungi > Ascomycota > Pezizomycetes > Pezizales > Tuberaceae > Tuber > Tuber umbilicatum. The sequence goes on along the minus strand of QLOI01001664.1, from coordinate 9,270 downwards.
AACTATGAGCGCTAGTTATCCGGTTGCGCTCACTAATGAGCTTCCCTGGGTAATCCCACAGCAAGAACTATAGATTGCAATGCACTAGATGACATACCAATACGGATTATCCAGGGGGCAGAAGGACCTATAAGCTAAGCCCCTATGATCCGTACTCGCAGGACTGTCAAAATATTCCCTGAACCTTATATACCTTGACAGTGGCAACAAGATATCCAACAGTTGCATTGAACCCAGCCGACGGAAATCTGCTCGCGGCGAAGCGACAGTAGGAGATTGCGGAATCGAAGTTCTCACAGGAGGATTGATCCAGGGATTAGAGTCCGTAGGAGATTGCATACTAGTAGTTTTTTCCCATGCAAGCCATTTTTGTTCCGATTGAGTAGATCCGGAGATACTGGGACCCAATGTTATAGGAGGAAGCGGACATGACGATATTTTTGGGGAATCCTTTTCAGCCTCTTTCTGCCCAAGAGAATTCCAAGTCAATCAAGCGGTGAGCTCAATGAATTGTTTAGAGGATGAAGGGGATGGAAAGGAAAGTTTCTATGACTTCCATTATGGAAGGAATACCGAGGGGGAAAGGGCCACACAGAAAACGCCTTAGAGAGCTAAACAGCTGGAAGGGGTAAATCTGATCAAATCTCTCGAGAGCGGGCTAGGTGGCATTATGACCTGTTACTCGTGCCAAGGTTGCGGCTACGCCCCTCACGTGCTCACAGGCTCGCGACCAGGGTTTGATTCGGGGAAGGATGTGCAGGGCCAAGGGTGTTGGGAAATGTACTACAGCCACTACCGTGCTCTGATATTCTCTGTTCTGGCGGTCATGAGTGACACCTTATGACTGCTTGCGTCATCCCATGTCTCCACTCTTCTTTTCGTCTTCTCTCTTTTTCCGTTCTATAAAGCAATCCAAGCTGCTTTCTTGCCTTGTGACCGTTCTCTTCTTCACTACTCGTGATACCACTCAATAAAGGGTGAAATCGTGCAGGGGTGAAATCATGAAACATCACTCATCTCGTCTTCGGCTCATGGGAACGCAAGATTTAAAAGGGTTTCCTGTATGAAATTGGCCCATTCCACTCTATTATTGTATCATAAGCATCTCCCAACCCTGATTCTTCTGTCATTTTGCTGATATCTCCTCCCGTTTGATGGGTTGTTGATTTCGGTAACAAATTATGTCGATATCTAAAGAAACTAGTAGGCGCCTAGATATATTGATTAGCAGAAAATGTGGGGCAAGATTCTTTCTTCCATTGCTGCTGCGTACACTTCCAATATACTTTTCGGAACCTTCTCCACAATATCTGCCCCAAAGCTCTCGTCCCTAGCATCGGACATTTCGTGATCTACTAGTCTGGCATACGGGTATCTGATAATATCGTCTTAGCTAGAACCTACAGATGCCTTAATCAGTTCTCTTGAAAGGCGCTTTTCAATTTCAGCCTGGAGTTGAGGCCCCCCCCCGGTCACAAATATCTGAGTGCTAGGAGACCTGTCGAGGATTTGTTTTACCGAATCGAGGATCTCGAACTGGGACACATTCGTCTAGCGTATTGGCCTCTGTAGATATGCATTACGGGATTGTGATAGTCTGTGGCATCTGCATAATATCAGGAGGTTGAAGCCCCAGTCCCGAATAGCCTTTCGTTGTCTTAAAATACCCGCAATATCTCATTTGGAATCATTTCCATTCCGCTAATGATTTGTTTGAGCAAGGAACCCAGCCTGTTCGTTGCATCGTGCTTGACATTCCTGTTCACATAGTTGTTTAGCATATTGATTAACACATAATCATCAGGGTAATGTGTGGAGGAGTACGTAGCAGTGCTTAAAGCTTAGAACCCCTACATTTTTCATAAACATACTATCTCCCTTACTTTCCCCCTACTCCGCCATCTACCAAGAATCTCTAAAACTCAAATTCGTCGATATGCTACCTAAGATATTTGGTATGTTACAAGCCTTATCAGAGTTCTATTGTACTAAGATTACTAACATTATCTAAATGCTCTAAACAGCATTTTTGAAACAACACGGAACCTCGGTGGTTGCAATTAGCTCCGCAGTTGCAGTTCCCTTGACTACGATGGGAGTACTGATCGCCAAAGAGAGAAGAAAGTGGAAGGAAGATATCCTCCGCCACGACCACCTAGCCGCCCAGCGAGTTCCCGATGACGAACTGCGTCGCGAGAAAGCGAAGCTGGAAATTGAAATCCTACGCACGACGTTAGCCAACATGAAGGAACCGCCGTCTTCTGCTCCTGCCGTGACCGCTCCTGCCGTGACAGCTGCATCGAAAGGGTAGCCGGGGCTAAACAAGATAAGGACCTGGAGGGGGGAGGGGAGGCCGTAGGTGGAACTTCAACCTTGTCGTTGGTGAGGTTACAGTAGTGGGAGGGAAGTTGGAGGGGAGGAAGGAGGGAGTACTGGGTCCGGTTTGGTTTCCTGTTTCCCAAACAGTTATTATTATTATTATGATATGGAAACCTTGATCATGAATTGCACGCTTCAATTTCCATCAATATGTGACATACTGTGCTAGACATTGGCCCATTTCCGAGTCAGTTGCCCCCCTTTTACTCAATGTTACAAAAAAGGTCTTTAGTAATTGAACCCAGGAGGTTAGAAGGGGACCGGAGTTTGGGTCGGGGCTTCTGAAAACTGGGATAGAAGGGGGGTTCTTTAAAGTTTTAGTAAGCAAAAATAGCAGAAATCCCCACTGCTCGGAAGCGGGAAAAGAGTAAATAACCAAAGAATCTTTTAAAGACTTTTTAAACGCAATACATTATTGTATTAATTTCATCGGTTCTTTTTTTTGGAGGAGCTGTGACTTCCTGAAATCAGCCACTTTTGGTGTAAAATGGCGTGAGGGTCGGCGAATTTTGTCGCCAAGATCGTACAGTACAGCACACGGTACCAGTTGTCACAATGGTTGATACACACAATTGTTAACACAATCAAATCACAGGAGGTATATTGGAGAGAATTGATTTCAAGTTGTACTAGGTGGAGCAAACCCTCCCGATTTCAAACCTTCACCATAAACACTACTACCGAATGCTACCATCCTGAAACAGAAATACAAAACGGAAAAAAAAGCGAAAACTCCAGCTGCACAAGCACCAGAACCACCCCAACCTAAACCCCAGCAGCGGCAAGAAATTTTGATGGTATGTGGGTCTTGAAGATATTCGCATGGTAGCTAGACGCATTCGTTCTGTGGGGCGGTTGCTTCTGCAGTCCCGGTCATGGTGCAGTGCTTGACACGGAAATCGTTCTGCGCAGTTTGTAACTCGTAAAGCTCGAGATCTCGTTTGCGGTATCCCTCGGCAATGTGTATTTTTCTCGCATAGTCCATTGCGAACCAACAACTGATTGCACTTGCTGTCGTGACTGCAAGTTGTTCCTTGGTTCTGGGACTAGCCACTAAAAAACAAATTTCACAGACAGTTAGTAACGGGAATAAATTCTAGACTGCAGGGTTCATGCAACAAACAGATCGCACGCAGCATTGTGTATTTAGCGTATCGTAAAGAGTGTATGATGAAATGGGGTGATGCGGAGCGGGTGACGAAAAGAGGACAGGAGTTGTTCGTGGTGCAGATATTTGGAAGATAAAGTGGAAAAAGGCTCGTTTAAGTACTCAATGCTCTGCTCTCAGTTACCCGGTTATTACCCGCCCTGTCTCAGAAGCTACAAATTTTACTGCTTTAGATGATACAAAGAAGGGTAATCTGGTTTCGTGGTGTAGTTGGTTCTACACCACGTTGTGGGCAAAAAACATTGACTTCTCACCTACTAAACCCAAAGTAGCCACTATTCGTGTGGGTTGAACTGCACGCGCCCCTCCTAGGACTGCTACTCTACTTTTGCTCACCCCCGGAAACCCAGTACGTTCCCCCAGAGCCCAAAGGCAATCACGTGAGCCAAAACCCAATGGAAAGTATAGACGAGATCCGAACCTTGGTATTAGAGGCCCTATAGCAGGTTGATAAAAAATACAGTGGACTATTCCTACTACCTAGGATAACATTTGAGGCCAGGGAAAACGTTCGGAAGCTGGCGGATAGTCCTCCATTTATCGTGTTCATTCAGCAATGGATTTGGATACCCTATAGGAGGGCACAGTATCTCTTACTGGCATGACCCCTCCCATTCGTTATTAACCATATTCAACAAGATCACAAAACATTACTCCACTAACACTTATTTTCAATGTTGAAAATATTCGATACGGAGGTAATGATAAGTGAAGAGGGTTTTACATAGCGGAGTGGAGTGGCACAGGTGAATGTACCGAGGTCATGTTAAGCAGCGGTAGAGACTATGTTTTCGTTGTGAGTACATATAGGGAGAAAGGAAAGGTGAGAACTTGAAGGTAAGAGTGGAAGAGAAGAACGAAAAGTCTTGGCTAAGGAGAAAAAGAAGAAACAGGAGCAAAGAAGAGAGGTTTGCGCGTCTTTGCTAGCGCATACGTATACCACCACGGCAATAAGAGTGGGGCACTTCCGCACCAAGTGCGGCTTTTTTCAACATCTAAGCCACGCATCACAAATGCCCCAGGCTAGCTCTTGCTAAGTGGACGACAGCTGGCTCGTGTCCACCAAGCGCAGGAACATATGGAAAACCAGTCAAATTTAATAATATTACAGAATACTCCAAAAGAGAAAACTCCACAACAACATTCCAATCCCTACCGGAAGATTGCCACCATCGCCAGACTCCAGCTGGCCCCACCATCCACAGGACTTGCCCGTGCACTCCCCCAGAGCGCCAGAACCACCAACGTACCGGCATATATCCCCCCGCTCTTACAACTACTGGGCGGGTGATGGAAGAGGTTAGTTGGGTGGTGGTACCTTTTCGAACAATTCCACCAACAGTTGCTACGGATAACACTTTTAGAGCTAGGTAAATAATTCACAAAAAGCGATAAGCCCCATACATAGACCGCGTCCAAAGGTGGCCCACGCTCCAGATATGAAAATATGGTTATATTGCAAGAGCAAAACTGTGATTGCACTTGCGCCCCTTCTTGACTCCCCCAACTCTTTTTTCCGTGTTTGCACCCCCGGCTGCGTCACTCGCCCCTCTCCCTACGCATCCTAATCGTTTCTCTGGGCATCCCCCCAGTCCTCTTCCCCGTCATTGCCTTCCCCTGAAGCCCCCTTTCCCTCTTCTCCTCGTGTGCCATAACCACCGCGAGATTCCTCCGAGTCTGAAAAGAGACCATACCATTTATTGGCATCTCGTCCGTGACAATGATAGCACCTATCCCCAGTGAGACGATGCCAATGCTGAGGCACAGAAGGGACTACCAATAGTGACAGTATAGTAATTGCCTGGTTGAAGCTGTTTCCCACCCCTCTCAACCGACTGTTCGCTACCATCGTGTAGATACAAGATATCGCCAATAAAACAGAAAGTCTCCACCATGGAATAGAGATTAGTGCTCGTAACACTTTCAGTGGCCCAAAGTCCTCCGAGCACAGCGGTACCATTCTTGGAAGCATAGATAAAAGCATTGCGCAATGCGGAGCGGTCAGGGGGCGGCATGTTTGAATGCTTATGTCGGTCTATCAATTATTTTGTTCACTAGCTAAGGGAAAACAGGAATGAATGAAAGGAGGATATGCCCTGAAGGAAATAAGAAGGATTTTTGCGGTGAGGTAGAGGAAAGGAATGTATGGACTGACACTGGAGTTGTGTAGTTGATAAAATGCAAGTAGGTAACAGAGAAAAGAGGACGAACACGAACCCCAACGGAGATAGGAAACCTTTACTTCCGCGAACCAAAACCATCAACTACTGCTCAGCTTAGCATAGAACCACAGCACAATGTCTAACGGCGTCTGAAATCAGCCTCACTCTACTTGTGTCTTCCAGGATGATATGTAATGTGGACAACATTCTGCTAAAATATGGCTGAAATACAATGGTGATGCCCTTTCATGGCATAATTGGTTACTACATCAGTCTAACACACTTGTGGTCTCCAGTTTGAGCCCGGCTAAAATCATTCTCTTTTTCTCACTTCTAGCACACTTTTTTTCCCTTCATTCACCATCATCTATTCCATTGGCTCCAATCGGCTGCTCCTGAATTCATACGGCTAGGAAATCCTTCAACCAGATGAAGGAAAAGCAACAGAGAGTGAGACTGGTTATTAATACCATTAATAGTATAATTTATTTGCACGAGTGAAAGCTTGTAGCTAGTTATCCTCTATCATGATAATGATATCTGACAGGAGGAAATGAAGGGGAACAGAAAAAAAAAATACATTGAGAACACTCCATTGTCCCAAACTTGGAACTCCCACCACTCACCCTCCGATGAGTTGGGATGGTAGTTTGTCCACCTTTGCATCAGTGAGGGGGCCTGCCTGAGCGCTTGCCATGAGGTTATTTGGCTGCAGGATGTTGATCTTAGCAACCCTTTAAGTATGTTGGAGTTTTTTCTGGGAAACCATGACAGGGACAGAGGATTCAGTGACCTGGCAATTCGAGAAGGATCCCGGAAAGATGCTAGGTGATGAGTTAGTTTATGATGTAACGAGCAGAGTGTAAATCAAGGTGCCCACCCCTCTAGCGCAATTCTACCATGGGAACCAAGGACCACAAGTGTAGGGTCCGTAAAGTCAATCTAAATCATATTAGTCAGACAATCATATATCGAGAAATGGATTACAGACTCATGATTCTAGTGAGAAGCTTCAGACTCCCGTAGTGAATCACCCCTACAGTGGCCCAACGTGACGCCACGACTCCCACAAAAGCTTTTCCACCAGCCCAGTGACCACCTCTACAGCCATGAACCTTCTTCGCTCTCCCTCCGTGTGCTTACTACTTATCTCCGAAACCTCACCAATGTTGGATATCGGAGAGCATGTTCAGGGCATATGAGGCATGTTCATAGCCGCAAGGCTGGTCCCCATGGCGGCAGCATTGCTACTCAATTCTCCCCCTATCTTGTCATCTAGAACAATCTTGTCGCCATCTTCTACCTTATCACAATCGATGGCATATATGGCCTTCAGAGTATCACCATCTCCCAGAACAGTTCCAATTGTCCACTCTAGGGCATGCTAGGCCTCCCCACTCAAATCAGTAGCGACAAGATATTTTTACACCTGCTTATTTGTAACGACACTGCTGGATCTTACAGTAGACTTAGTCTTATCGCTTGCTGGAGCCCGGAAGGGTTATGGTTAGGCTAGTCAAGTAACTCTACCAAAGGGTTACCATGTGGACTAAGGAAATGGTAATGCTTAGACTGCGAACGAGAAAAGGTATACCAGGTAGGTCGGAAAGTCTACGCTGCGAGTTCGGAAGGTCTCCAAGAGTTCCGGCAAGTTACCCTACCTTAGGAAATATAGTTACCCTACCTTGGTAAACAGGTTACCCTACTTTTGGATAGGAGTTACCCTACCTGGAGAGTAAAAGGTTACGCGAAGTTTTGGAAAAGTCATAGGATTGTTTGTTACACAAGATTATATAGGAGGTTCGAATCTGGGCTCAATTGGGTAATCCATTGTTGAGCTACGAACCGAAGAAAATCTTGCCTTGGGCGAACATTGAGAAATCTGAGTCTAACACCCCCCTCTGGCCCCGATGTACAGACAATGCGTCGCGGACCAACTATAGGGAAGTTACTGGTTTACTAGTAAAAGCCTATGATTGAAGACAACCGCGCAATACCGTATACATTGTCGCCGTCCTTGCGACCGGAAGCTGTTCACAGGATATATGAGGGGGCTTGGGGCGATCGAATGGTTACACGAGAAGTGATTCTCAAATACATAGATCACTCATCCTTATAAGCCTACAGTGGTAGGTATGTAAGGTATACCGGAAGCCCGGGAGGCCTCCAGTTAAGTGGTAAACCTTCGACTCCCGTATGTCTCTGAAAGACTGTAAGATATCTGGAGGTTGTTAGCGAACTCTAGATTGTAGTAGTCTTATCTTCACTGAGGTGCTTATCGTCAGTGGCTACGGGTAGCGCCCGTATAAGCCAATGGCTTTAGTGTCTCATCATGGGAGTCGGTAGACCAAGCTATCGTGTTGAAGACAGTAGAAGACGATAGACTTGTAAAACGCAATGGCACCATTGGATGGTTGTCTACGAGACTTGCATAGACGAATATGAATCGGACAGTGAGTTCGATATTAGACTAGCTTATCAGTGACCTGTTAGTTCGCCACTAACAGGACAGCAATATGAAGAGTTTTCTCCGGCAGTTGATTGTGTGTGTCCGGATACTGCTTAGACACTTCACGTTGGATAATCAACTAGCAGAGCCGGTTGACATTGGGCTGAATGTTTGCCTGAGGCCCAGAGGAGATGGGCTTGCTCGCGATGGTGGTGAGCTTCGGAGTGATAGAGAGGAGCTGGCAATATAATTCTACTTAAGTATATGCGAGACCTCTTCTCCTAAGACGATCAACTATCCTCTTGAGAACTTATTGAGTAAAGCTGCTCCTTAACGATATTAAGTTTCACCGTTAAGGTTTTCTCTCTTACATATTTGTCCTTCACTTTGCGTACGAAGAAAGCTTTGGTACGGCTGCATCCTTGGGATCCATCTTCCCACAGGGAGCACCTGTGACATTATTACCTTCCTCTGCCTCCTTGACTATCGACTCATATTCCCCACACAGAATTGTCCTAATGACTGGTTGAATCTCCGATATATAAGTAATAGGAGAGACGATCATCTGCATTCTTTGAACATGATGCGGATCGTCGGCGTCCACTTCTGTACTCCAAAAAATTGGCGTAGTGTTATGTGACAGTATGTCGAAATCTGTAGAATAGCGCACATCCGACCCTCTATTTTTTTGCAGGCGATTTGCTTTAGGGCTGCTAGTAGACAGGGTAATCGATACCGTGGGCCGGAGGGAGAGAATGGTATACCTGGCACTCAGCCTTCCCTATCAGAAAAATCAGATCGACCCCTAGAATGTACGCAGGAGTACATATGGTATTCCCCCGCAGCAGCCAGTAAACTCATACATGGCCTCTGCATACCAATAGCCCCCTTCCTGGCCTCTATTTCACCTCATTTCTGCTTACTCTTACTTCCGCCCCGAACGGAATCGCACAGAATCCTAATCAGAATTTGATCACTCCTGGACCTTCCACTACCACCTCCCCCGTTCTCGTAGTGCTGCTTTTACGGCTGGGGCTAGGACCATTTCTGTGTAACGGGGGCTCCCTGTGGGAAGATGGATCCCAAGGATGCGGCCGTAGCGAAGCTTTCTT
>QLOI01001663.1:0-38992 GCA_003313605.1 Tuber umbilicatum | reverse complement strand
CCTTGGGCTATTGGCTGACCGGCATGAATCTAGATTTCTCCTAGTCTCCCTTAATATCGAGGCGATCCTACAGGAAACAACTATCCGTCAAAGACGAAGGAAGCTCCGGGCGGCGACAGATGGGTCGGGATTAGGGTCAGGGCTGGTCGATGCATATGGAGCAACTTTGGAGCGGATAAAAGCACAAAATGAAGCAAAGTCAGAGCTTGCGATGGCGACTCTGATGTGGTTATGTTATTCAGAGCGGCCGCTAAAGGTAGACGAGCTCTGCCATGCCCTTGCCGTGGAGATAGGGTCCACAAATTTTGATAGTGATAATGTTCCTTTAATAGGTACATTGATAGGTGTCTGTCAGGGACTTATCACGGTGGATAGGGAAGCTTCGACCGTGCGACTGATCCACCATACCCTCCAAGAGTATCTTTCCTCTCATTGCGACCTCTTCCTTAGAGCCCACCCGACAATTGCGGAAACGTGTTTGACGTACCTGAATTCGCAGCACGTCATGGGCCTCTCTTCCCACCCCCCGACCGACCTGGGAGATGTACCCTTTCTCAGTTATGCATCTCGACATTGGGGGGACCATGCGAGAGGGGAAATGACAGATCGCGCGAAGTTCCTTTCCATGGAGCTCTTGGGAAATTACGAAATTCACATATCCAGTAACCTGCTTATGAAGGCCTCCGTAGCGCCCGAGTATAGCGATGATATCAATGGCCCTTCACAGTTCACTGGACTCCACTGTGCATCATTTTTCGGAATTGTCGAGTTGGTAATAGATTTGATGCAAAGGAATGGTTCGGATGTCAACAAACTAGACTGCATGGGTATGACCCCCCTGGTATGGGCCGCCGCACAGGGACATATACCAGTGGTGAAGTTACTCCTCGGACAGAAAGATGCCGACCCCAACAAACCAGGCAATTCGGGCCAGACGGCGCTAATAAGTGCTGCCGCAAGTGGGCATGAAGGAGTTGTGAAACTGCTACTCAATCAGGAAGAAGTCAACCCCGACATGCCAAGCAATGAGGGCCGAACGCCACTCTCGTGGGCTGCCTTAGCGGGGCACGAGGGAGTGGTGAAACTGCTACTCGATCGGGAAGAAGTCAATCCTGACATGCCGGACAGTGACAACCGAGCACCACTCTCGTGGGCTGCCATAATGGGGCATGAGGGAGTGGTGAAGTTGCTGCTCGAGCGGGCAGAGGTCGACCCCGACATAGCGGGCAGCGAGGGCCGAACGCCACTCTCGTGGGCTGCTGCAAAAGGGCTTGAGGGAGTGGTAAAGCTACTACTGCAGCAGGAAGAAGTAAACCCCGATATGCCGGACAACGACAGCCGAATGCCACTCTTGTGGGCCGCCGCAGGGGGGCATGAGGGGGTGGTGAGGTTACTACTCGATCGGGAAGAGGTCAACCCCAACATGCCGGGCAGCGAGGGCCGAACACCACTCTCGTGGGCTGCTGCAAAAGGGCATGAGGGAGTGCTCAAGCTATTACTCCAGCGAGGAGAAGTCAACCCTGACATGCCAGACCGAGAGGGACGAACGCCAATCTCGTGGGCTGCTGCAAAAGGGCATGATAGAGTTGTAAAGCGACTACTTGAGCAGGAAGCCAACCCCGACATGCCGGACAACGACAGCTTATCACCACTTTTATTTGCTGCCTCCAACGGCCATGAGGGAGTAGTGAGACTACTACTCAGTCGGGAAGAAGTCAACCCCGATATGCCAGCCAAAAACAGCCAAACGCCACTTTCTTGCGCAGCTGCAAACGGCCATGCGGGAGTGGTGAGACTACTGCTCGAGCGGGAAGAAGTCAATCCTGACATGCAAGACAATGACAACCGAACACCACTATTGTGGGCTGCCGCATATGGACGAGAGGGGGTGGTGAATTTGCTACTCGAGCGGAACGAAGTAAACCCCGACATGCTAGACAAAAATAGCCAGTCACCACTCTTGTGGGCTGCCGAATATGGGCATGAGAGAGTGGTGGAACTACTACTCGGTCGGCAAGAAGTCAATCCCGACCTGCCAGACATCGGCAACCAAACGCCACTCTTGTACGCTTCTATAGGGGGGCATGAGCGAGTGGTGAAACTGCTACTTGGTCGGGAAGAAGTCAACCCCGACATGCCGAGCAACGAGGGCCGAACACCACTTTCGTGCGCTTCTATAGGGGGGCATGAGGGAGTGGTTAAGTTACTACTCGATCGGGAGGAAGTAAACCCCGACATGCCAGACCAAGAGGGCCGAACGCCACTCTTTTGGGCTGCCTTAGCGGGGCATGAGGGAGTGGTCAAGCTACTACTCGAGCAGGAAGAAGTAAACCCCAACATGGCGGACAACGACAGCCTAACACCACTCTTGTGCGCTGCCGTAGGGGGGCACGAGGGATTGGTGAAGTTACTACTCCAGCGGGAAGGCGTCAACCCCGATCTGCCGGACACCAACAACCGAACGCCACTCTCGTGGGCTGCCTCAAAGGGGCATGAGGCAGTGGTGAAGCTACTACTCGAGCGAGAAGAGGTCAGCCCCCACATGCCTGATAACGATAGCCAGACACCACTATCGTGGGCTGCACGAGGAGAATATGAAGGCGTAGTAAAACTGTTGCAAGCCCAAAAGCTCGCACCAGCGTAATTTCATTTCAGGGAGTCATCACTTTCTCTTTCTTCCCACATCACATCTTGAATATATACCATTTCCGCGCCACTTTCCTTTTGTCAGGATCTAGCTGAGCAGATCTCCACGTATTACTTATACATCACTCTAAAACTTGTAAATATTCATTTGTGTACTTGGGTGGGCGTTTCTGAATTGCTGTTTGTAGTGGTTGATGTCGAAGTAGAGGTGGAATATCGTCCCATTTATTTTTCTGTCTCGCACTTGTCCCCCGTGTTGGTTTTCTTCGTCCGTTGCACTTGACCCCTATTATATCTCCTCTTCCTACGGGGGTAATTTGCCTTTATATCCCTTCTCTCTCTTTCTTCTATGTTGCCTCCCTCTTAATATTATTTGTTATGTATGATCTATAAACGGATAGATGGATAGATATACCGTACTAAGAACACCCTTTTTTAGCGAAAAACGATACTATTGCACATTCCCGACGCGACCAGATGCACCTGAGAACTCTAAAGCAATGCCCAGACTCATGCGTTGCGGGCCGCATCGCTTGATGCGTAATTTAGGACTTAGCCTACCGATTCATTCACTCATTCATATTTCATCTACTTATCTGCGGTCTTGTATTGATTGGCGTAGATATATTCATTGATCAGCTTCTCGCCACACGCCCTCGCGCAGCAGATAACCAGCCGGCAGTAATAGCTAACAGCTGCCGCGCCCCGCTCCGACAAATGTACCCTACATTAATCCTCTCGCAAACCGATCAGTTTCGTATAGGGTAAGCATGACAAGACAGAATTCCCAAAGCCAGTGAGAAGGAGTGCTCATGATACACGACCAAGCGGCTTGGTTTTGGCCAAGTTAGGGCAATGCCTTTGAACTACAGGGTGCCGAGGAGAATTTCGCTGCCATGCACCTTTCTTGCCCACACACAATATCTAAGTTACCGTAGAGGTGTGTTCTCGGGGGTTGCTAATGGTAGTCCGTCCAATTCCTTCCAGGCAACTAATCCTGCTCCGTATAGCCACCCCTGCACTTCGCATTATCCCGTCTACGCCTCACGCCTGAGCGGACAGAGGGTTCTTTTTTTTCTCGTTTTTTACTTCAACAATACGATTTGTGCATGTGCATGTTGACGGAATCGATATTTAGAGGGGAAAGCTTGGTAGTTGTGATTGCCGGGCACATAACCAAAGTTAATGTCTGACATGTTTTGGGAGGAGATTCGGGTGACTTATTAAATTACTATTATCCTTCATCCTCTGATTATCAATTTCTACAGATTATCCTTACGCGGAACTAAGTACCCGATACTTGTACGAGTACAAGTACAGTACGAGGTCTTGAGGTGGCTGGAGAGTTCTGCAGGGATAATTGGCTCGGCGTAATACAAGTGCAGTACTCGAGTGCTGAGTCTTCCAACATGCAATAAGGAGAGGTGATTTGTGTGTGGCGTAAGAGGATAGCTGGTTGGCTCAAAGTGAAGCCTACTGACAGTGCCGGTATCGCCATTTGTGCTGTGGCAGCGTCGGTCGCACTGCCGTGTCCCCGACCGATTGTTTGGGTAACCGAGTCATGACTCCGGGCGATGCCATGAACCCCTCTTTTCCTCATCTCCCAGTAACTGAACTCAACTTTAGGTTTAACTAGCACCTCGCGTTCTGCAGCACCTTAGGAGACAGAAGGACCGAAATAAAAAAAAAGAATGTCACAAGGTTTTAGTAATAACATCAACTCCTTCAACGTGCTGAATAACATCAACCTTGGTGTTACAGACGAGGAGTCAAAGATTCTACCATGGTTATCGCCCTTTGAGCCCCGGGTACGACATCACGATATCCGAACTCAACGGGTGGAGAATGTCGGAGACTGGGTGCTTCAAACTAAGGAATACAGAAACTGGAGTAACGGTTGCGAGCACGGGGAACCCTTTCATGCGGGCTTGTTCTGCTACGGCCATCCGGGTGTTGGCAAGACCTTCATCACGTAAGAAAAATCGACCCACTCTGCACGACGAGGGAATGGTATTACTAACGAGTAGCGATGTTAGTTCGCTCGTGATAGACTCTTTGTGCGCACAGGCCAGAAGACAAAATATTACCGTCAGCTGTTTTTACTTCGACTTTGCTTCCCGGAAGGAACAGTCCCCGATAAATATGCTAGGCTCCTTGCTCAAACAGCTGGTTGGTGGGTTGGAAACAATCCCGGAAGAGGTGGTGCATGAATACCGAGAGCAGAAGAAGGTCATTGGTGGCCAAGGACTAGACATTTCTGGAATCGTGGGGATGTTCCGCGCCGTCTCATCCACACAGCTCACGTTTATATGCATTGACGCCCTTGATGAGTGCGTGCCCGAGTATCGAGTCGAGGTTCTTGATTCCCTAGGCCAGATTATACGCGAGTCGCCAAACACGCGAGTATTCATGACCGGAAGACCTTACATTAGGGATGAGGTGGAGAGGGAACTTGGAGGAAGAGTGACGAGTCTATTGATAACGCCTGCAGGGCACGATATTGTTATGTATCTGGAGGCGAGGTTGAAAAAGGACCCAACACCGGAGGTGATGAACACCAGGTTAAAAAAGGATATTATGAAGAGTATTCCCGAAGCGATGTCGGAAACGTATGTGGGAGCCAAGCACGGGAATCCTTCTCATGTTGTTCGCTGACTGGTGTGAATCCAGATTTCTTCTGGCTTCTCTCAATATCGAGGAAATCCTGCGGGGAACGGCTATCCACCAAAGACGAAGAAGGCTCGAGGCGGTGTCAGATGGGTTAGGGCTAGAGCTAGGGCTAGGAGATGCGTATGGTGCAACTTTGGAGCGGATAAAAACGCAAGATGAGGCAAAGTCGGAACTTGCGATGACGACTCTGATGTGGGTGTGCAATTCAGAGCGACCCCTTAAGGTAGACGAGCTCTGCTATGCCCTCGCGGTGCAGATAGGATCCACATATTTCTATACCAATAATGCTCCCTCAATAGGTACCTTGATCGGCTTTTGTCAAGGGCTTATCATAGTAGATAAGGAAGCTTCAACCGTGCGATTGATCCACCATACCCTCCAAGAGTATCTCTCTTCCCATCCCGACCTCTTCATTGGAGCCCATTCAATAATCGCGGAAACGTGTTTGACGTACCTAAATTCGGAGCACGTGAAGGACCTCTCTTCTCATCCCCTGACCGACCTGGGATACGCACCTTTTCTCACATATGCTTCTCTACATTGGGGAGCCCATGCGCGAAGGGAAATAACAGATCGCGTGAAATCGCTTGCAATGGAGCTCTTGGGCCATTACGAAAATCACATATTGACTAAACTGCTTTGGAGACCGTCGTAGCGCCCGAGTGTAGAGATGACATAAGCGGTTTTTCATATTTCACTGGGCTCCATTGTGCATCATTTTTCGGAATTATCGAGTTGGTAACAGCTTTTGTGGAAATTAATGGCTCGGATATCAACAAACGGGATTGCGTGGATCTGACACCACTGGCGTGGGCCGCCACGCAGGGACATACGGCAGTAGTGAAGCTACTACTCAAACAGAGTGATGTTGACCCCAACATTGCAGATGGCCTGGGCCAAACGGCGCTCTCATGTGCTGCCTCCGCAGGACATGTGGGAGTGGTGACGCTGCTACTCGAGCGGGGAGACGTTGACCCCAACATGGCGGACAAAGGGGGCAGAACACCACTCTCGTGGGCTGCCAGAAAGGGGCATGAGGGGGTGGTGAAGCTACTGCTCGAGTGGGAAGGGGTCAATCCCCAGATGCCAGACTACGACGGCCGAACGCCACTCCCGCAGGCTGCAACAATGGGGCATGAGGGAGTGGTGAAGCGGCTACTCGAGCTGGAAGAGGTCAACCCAGACATGCCCGACAACGAAAGCCAAACGCCACTCTTGTGGGCCGCCAGAAAGGGGCGTGAGGGAGTGGTGAAGCTGCTGCTCGAGCGGGGAGAAGTCAACCCCGACGTGCTAGATAATGAGGGCCGAACGCCACTTTCGTGGGCGGCCGCATATGGGCATCAGGGAGTGGTGAAACTACTGCTTGAGCGGGAAGAAGTCAACCCGGACATGCCAGACCAAAAGGGCGGAACGCCGCTCTCGTGGGCAGCCTCAAAGGGACATGAGGGAGTAGTGGGGTTGCTACTCGAGCGGGAAGAAGTCCATCCTGGCGTGCCGGACAAAGGGGGCAGAACACCGCTCTTGTGGGCTGCCAGAAAGGGATGTGAGGGAGTGATGAAGCTACTACTAGAGCGGGAAGAGGTCAACCCTGACATGCCAGACAACGGGGGCAGAACCCCACTCTCGTGGGCTGCCTCAAAAGAGTATGAGGGAGTGGTGAAGCTACTACTAGAGCGGGAAGAAGTCAATCCCAACGAACCGGACAATGACTGTCGAACACCACTCTCACGGGCTGCCACAAAGGGGTATGAGGGAGTTGTGAAGCTGCTTCTCCAGCGGGAAGAAATCAACCCGGACATGGTAGACAAGTGGGGCAGAACACCGCTCTCGTGGGCCGCAAGGGGAGGACATGAAGGAGTAGTAAAGTTGTTACAAGTCCGTAAACCTCCACCCACCAGCGCAATTTGATTCTGAGGAGTTATCGTTTTTCTTTCATTCTCATCATCTATTCCGAACGTGTACCATCCCCCGCTTACTACTTCGGCCGCTCCCACCTACCCACCGCAGGCGCAGTCCCACACCCAAATCATTCCATACATTCCCGCCGACATCCCCATCACTCTTTTTCCCCCTCGTTCGCTCTCTTTTATCAGCCCCACAACTTGGGCTCGCGACTTCCCTTCCGTTTGGATCGGGCATGGAAAATCATTGCGAGTCTGCATGCACCACTCTAAAGACTTGCGGGTATTTGCTTGCGTGATTGGGTGAATCCCACCAATTGCTGTTTCCAGTGTCTGGCGTGAATGGGACTAGGGTATATAGTCCTATTTTGCTATTTTGCACTTATCTTATTAGCTTTTTTTGACCGTTGTATTTATCCCTCCCCATGGGTACATTTATTTTCATATTAAAAAAGATTTATTTTTTCTTCCCCCTTTTTCCCTTCCTTCCCTGCCCATGCTGGCGGATAGACAGACAAATAGATACTCTCGATAGACGTATGGTACTTGGATTCCTCTTTCACGATGAAACATGAAATTAGTGCACACATTCCCGACACGACCGGATGCACCTAGGGGAACCGAAGGCAATGCTGAGACTCACGCTTTGCAGACCATATCACCCGGAGAGCAATTTAGAACTCAAGTTATTTTCACCAATCCATTCAAACCTACTCCATACACGTGTGTGTGAGCCCGGATTGGCCCGGGCATTCATTGATTCACTACTCGTCGTATATCCTGAAGGTGGCAGGTTGCTACCCAGCGGCGGGCGCCCTGCTCAGGCCATGTACCGCACATCGGTCTTGTTTCAGATCAGCCATTGGTGAAAGAGAGGCGGTGTATAGCAAGGATCCGCAAAACATGATAACTTTAATACATCTGGTGGAAAACTAATCGTAAAAGAACGGCAAAGTGCAGTGTCTTTTTTATAGAGAGTTGGTGAGAAACCAACAAGCTAAGAAATGAAAAGATAAAGTAAAGAAATGTAAGAGACCTACCGCAATCCTGACTCTTCAAACAAGATAGAAGCAAATCAAACATTACAACTGGAATCTAACATTAGACTTTTCCACCTCTAATGCCCTATTTTTTACCGTCAATGTCTCGCGTTAAGTTACCCGCTTCAAGCAGGTATAAGAGTTTTCCAACACAAATGGATTCCTGTAAAGACCCCAAAACACTAGGTCCTGCTATAACTTAAGTCTGTTTCAACGGAGGTGTGTTCTCTATTGAAGGTTGCTAGCTACAGGCTCTACGCATAGGAGAATACCCATGCTCACACTTCCGTGAGCTCCTAAAAGGAAGAAATACATCAGCTCCTTCCCTAGTGCTCGCCTACAAAGAGCCCCACCCCCGTGCTCCGCTATATCAGCAGGCCTTCAGCCCGCAATACTCCACTCCTAGGATTCTTATACCATCACAGACATCATCGTTGGCATTCAACGCCCCCGGGGCGGTTCTAAAAGCTTGCCTCCTAGCCCCCTAGAGATTTTCACCCACCTATTTAGGTTTCCGGGTTTGCAGGCGCTCATCTTTCTTTTAACGCCAAGCCTTGCGGGCAGCGGTTTAGACGTTTAAATTAGCGTGAGAACGTAAAGACTGTAATGCGAAGCGTTCAAACGAATATCTAAGAGTAGAATAGATCCAAAAACAAATGATACGAAAATGGAGAGGGCAAAGAACTGATAAACCAAATACAGGTAATCGGGTGGGGAGAAAGAGACTGATGGACGAAAATATAATAAAGGAAAACAGGCCTCCTCTCACCCCTTGATAGATACTTTCCAATGCACTTCCGGCATATGCTAAATCCGCAATTACATTCTATTACAGGAAGCGCCCATTACCGTGCCATTGCTGGTTCTGCTTGTTTTATACCGAGTATAAGAGTCCATGTCCACGGGTCAAAGTCTATCGCCGAGGATATGGCCGACCGAAGCAGACATAGTCCTCCTTATGTCGGCGATGATCAAAAGTTAAGGGTTGTTGGATAAGTGTTTGGTATTATTGCATCAAACATATAGGGTCTTCTCTAATGTGTACAGGCTCTGGAGTGGAGTAGTGTGTGCGGCAAGATTAAGGTTGTTTGATTAGGAAAACACGCAGCTGGGTGTCAGGGTCAGGGTTATCGCGGAGACCCCCCTCCCGGTGATTGGTAATGATAGTACAGTACAGCTAGTATGGCAACCGATACTCTGTGCACAATAATGCCCGACTCCCTGGATAACAAAATTCGACAGAACCTGAAACCGCCTCACAGGATTTCCCTACAATAAGTTGATGGCCGAATCCTGCGTGGTGATTTCGACATAGAGCTGAGTGCCCATCCTTTCCGGGGCGGCGGTACCCATATTCACATTCGCACCCCCCGCCTGCGTTAGGCGAACTACGGATTTCATCACTTAAGGTCCGTTTACTCATAGGCAACCGTCTAACTTCTGGAGAGGGTACTGACCGTTGAGGAGGGCTTGATGGTTGGAGGAGTGGGGGGATATGGTTGGTTGGTTGGTTTTTACCTCTACGCTGTCTAGCGGGCCGTGGAGCTTGCCAAATTTACCTCATCTCGGGAGCAACGTCACATTTCGCCCGCAACAAGATTTTGGGACGGCGGAAACTATGGCAAACACTCTGGAACCGCCTGTTGCGAACACAATCCTAGTTGTGAAGCGACTGTCTATTTCGTGGGAAAGAGATTTGGGATGCGGGCGGTACTCGAGTACCGTGGGTAAACTCACCCTTAGCTAGGCGAAGAGTCCTCGCGCGGTTAGAATGAATTGCGCAATCTTGCTGGAGTGTTCGGTACATATTGTTGGAAATCGTGAGATGCTGGCTCGGCATGCTCCCCACGGTTATCGTCGCTCTCCGCCATTGATACCCGTCCTTTATCGCCCGGAAGACCCCGCCCGTCGCCGTCACAAGGAAGTCATCACTCGTGGTTGTTCGTCACTGAAGAAAGGCCACAAGCATGGAAGCCATCGGGAGAAGGGGATGCGAAAAAGTAGGGATGTGGGAGGGCGATAGAGAGTGGGAGTTCTTTAGGGGTTGCGCATTGGGCGGATGGCGAAGAGTTGGATGCGCGGAGGCTAGGAAGTCGTGGGAGCTCTTTGAGAAGCATGTCTTTCTTTTGTTAGCATAGGAGTCCGAAAGAGATAGCGGGAGACGTGCGTGGAATTTGAATAGAATGGATACGTGTGGTGGTCGTTAGAAGGCTAGGAGGTTGACTTCGTTTGGCTCTATATATCTCCTGTCTTCCTGTTCATTAGGTAGTTGTGCGAAACTGAGATCTTTCATCTTCACCTAAAAGTCCTCTTACCGTGCAATCGTGCCGTATCTCGTTGCTATTATGACCCCACTTTCTTTTGAAAACATATTGTATTATGCACTTAGCTAGTCTTAATTTATGTAAAACCAACCATTGATCCCCATCCAGTAGGCAATGTGGGGGCTAGGCGAGACGGCACCCAAAGCGAAGCCTAGCAAATATTGGCGGGTTGCTTTGTTTGATAAAAATTTCGTACTCGAGAAGTGAATCTATGCATCCTGATGCCAAGTTCGCCTAGAGTGCCGCCCCGCCGGGCCCTCACACGGCCCACACGCTGGAGTCGCGAGACGAGTGACTTCCCGCGGCATCACCGTCCAAACTGCAGAAGTGTGACCGACGGAGGTTCTTTAGGTCTAGTTTGATAGTAGGCAGTTTGTCGCTAGTTTTGATCCCACTGCAGTTGTGGCCCGTAGGACACCCCTATTCAGTTTTGGTTTTAGTTTTGAAAGGTTCTCCCGCTACCAGTGGGAGCCCCCTAAGAAACAGCCTTCCAAACGCTTATTCTTTTTAACATACTTCTAGTTGAGGCCATCGATGCGCGACTTACTGTACAAGCAGGACGAGGAAGGCACCAGATGTGTGTGTACTGGTTGGTCACATCCCCAAGGTGGGGTGTGGTGTTTTTTTTGTGGCTGAATCTTCGGATTGATTGCTCGTACCACGCCAAAGACAAGGCTCTGGGCTGTGCTAAATTATGAACCCCGCTTTTCCTCAACTCCCAGTAACTTCATAAATCAACATCCAGCTAGCACCTCACTTTTCACGGTACCTCAAGGAGCAAAGAACAGAAAAGAGAGAAAAGAGAATGTCTCAAGTTTCTAGCAATAACATCAACTCCTTCAACGTGTTGAATAACATTAGCCTAGGTGTTGTAGATGAGGAGTCAAGAATTCTAAACTGGCTATCACCTTTGGAACCAAGGGTACGACATCACGATATCCGAATTCAACGGGTGGAGAATGTTGGAGACTGGCTGCTTCAAACCAAGGAATACAGAAACTGGTGTAAGGGAAGCGAGAAGGACAGATCCTACCACCCGGTCTTGTTCTGCTACGGTCATCCGGGGGTTGGCAAGAGCTTCATCGCGTAAGAAGGTGCTCAATGAGGCACAGCGAGAGAAAGGTGTTGCTAACAAGTCGCGATGTTAGTTCGCTAGTGATAGACTCTTTATGCGACCGGGCGAGAGGAGAAAATATTTCTATCAGCTGCTTTTACTTTGACTTCGCTTCCAGAAACGAACAGACTCCCATATATATGCTAGGCTCCTTGCTCAAACAGCTTGTGATTGGGTTGGGCACAATCCCGAAAGAGGTGGTGAAGGAATACCGAGAGGAAAAGAAGGTCATTGGTGGGCGAGAACTAGATATTTCAGGAATTGTGAGGATGTTCTGGGCCGTGACATCCAAACAGCGCACGTTTATATGCATTGACGCTCTTGATGAATGTGTGCCGGAGCATCGAGTCGAGGTTCTTGGTTCCCTAGGCCAGATTCTACAAAAATCACCAAACACGCGGGTTTTGATGACCGGAAGACCTCACATCAAGGATGAAGTTGAAATGCGACTTGGTGGAAGATCAACGAGCCTATTGATAACGCCTACGGAACACGATATCGGTATATATCTAGTGGCGAGATTGAAAAAGGACACAACACCGGAGGTGATGGACTGCGGGTTGAGAGAAGATATTATGAAGAGTATTCCTGAAAGTCACTCGGAAACGTATGTAGCAGCGAGTGAGCGTAGAAATCCACCTCATATCGTTTACTGATCGACGTGAATCTAGATTCCTTTTAGTTTCCCTCAATACTGAGGCAATTCTACAGGAAACAACTATCCACCAGAGACGAACAAAGCTCAGGGTGGTGACAGATGGGTTGGGGCTAGGGTTAGGGCTACGCGATGCATATGGTGCGACTTTGGAAAGGATAAAAGCACAAAATCAGGCAAAATCAGAGCTTGCAATGGCGGCTCTGATGTGGATATGCTATGCGGAGCGGCCGCTAAAGGTAGACGAGTTCTGCCACGCCATTGCTGTGGGAATAGGGTACACAGATTTCCATAGGGATAATTTTCCTTTGATAGGTACATTGATCAGTTTTTGTCAGGGATTTATTATGGTGGATAAGGAAGCTTCGACTGTACGATTGATCCACCATACCCTCCAAGAGTATCTTTCCTCTCGTCACGACCTCTTCCCTAGAGCTCATTCAACGATTGCGGAAACATGTTTAACGTACCTGAATTCGAAGCACGTCATGGGGCTCTCTTTTCCTCCCCTTACCAACTTAGAAGATGTACCCTTCCTCAAATACTCTTCTCTACATTGGGGAGCCCATGCGAGAAGGGGAATGTCAGATCACGCGAAATCACTTTCCATGGAACTCTTGTGCCAGTATGAGGATCACATATCCGCCAAACTACTTCTAGAGACGGTCGTGGCACCCGAGCGTAGCGATGATATTAATGGTCCTTCACGGTTCACTGGACTCCACTGTGCATCCTTTTTCGGAATTGCCGAGTTGGTAACAGCTCTTGTCGGGAGAAGTGGTTCGGGTATCAACAAACGGGATTGCCTAGGTATGACGCCATTGGTCTGGGCTGCCATGCAGGGGCATATAGTAGCTGTAAAGTTGCTCCTCGAGCAGAAAGATATCGACCCCAACATACCGGACGACCTAGGCCAACCTGCGCTTTTGATTGCTACTGCATGGGGGCATGAGAGAGTGGTGAAGCTACTACTCGAGCGAGAAGAAGTCAACCCTGACATGCCGGATAATGGCGGCCGAACGCCCCTCTCGTGGGCTGCGGCAGGAGGATACGAGAGAGTGGTGAATCTACTGCTCGAGCGTAAAGAAATTAAACCCGACATGCCGGACAATTACAACCGAACTCCACTCTTATGGGCTGCTGCAAAGGGGCATGAGGGAGTGGTGAAGTTACTGCTCGAACGGAAAGAAGTTAACCCCGGCTTGCGAGGCAAATACAGTCAATCTCCACTCTTGTGGGCTGCTGCAGGTGGGCATGAGGGAGTGGTGAAGCTTCTACTCGAGCGAGAAGAAGTCAAACCCGATATGCCAGATCAAGAGGGCAGAACACCACTCTTGTGTGCTGCTGCAATGGGGCATGAGGGAGTGGTAAAGCTACTGCTCGAGCGGAAAGAAGTCAACCCTGGCATGCCCGACGAGGGCAGTCGGACACCACTTTGGTGGGCAGCCTCCGGTGGGCATGAGGGAGTAGTCAAGCAACTACTCGAACGAGAAGAAGATATCCCCGACATACCGAACAACAAGTGCCGAACACCGCTCGTGCGGGCTGCCTCAGCGGGACACGAGGGAGTGGCAGGACTACCACTCGAGCAGGGAGAAGTCGAGCCCGATAAGCCAGATACAGGAGGCAGAAGACGACTTTCGCAGGCTGTAATGCGGGGATATGATGAGGTAGTGAAACTATTACAAGTCCGGAAACCTGCACCCAACAGCGAAATTTGGTTCTGACGAGTCATCGCTTTCCTTTCATTCCCATCTCCCATCCTGAACATGTACCATACCCGCACCCATTACCTCGCCCCCCCCCCACCTTTCTACCACACGCATAGTTCCACATTCAAGGCGTGCCGTACCTTCTCGCCCGCGTCACCATCACCCTTCCTTCTCCTCACTCGCCTCCCTCTACCAGTCCCAATTTGAGCCCAGCCTCTCCGGTCCTAGTCAGGATTAATAGTGGCGCAAATCCCCAGAAGTGTATATACACCTTTCCAAACCTTGTAGATATTTGCTTGTGTAATTGGGTGAATATTATCAATCGCTGTTCATAGTTTTTGGCCTGAAAGTGGCTAGGAGACATGGTCCTATTTTGCCTTCCTGCACTTATTACGGTATTAGGCTTTCTGTCTATTGTATCTATCCTCGATTATGTCTCTTCTCTCTCCCATCAATGTATTTTTCTTCATAATTTTTCTTTCTCTCGTCCATGTTTTCCCCCCCTTCTACTTTTTCTTCCCTCCGCATAATTATTAGGCGGATAAATAAAGAGATGGATGGGTGGGTGGATGGATACCGTGGACACCCTGGATAGATGTATAGTACTTCGAATACCGGAACCCTTCCGTGATAAAATATGAAATTTGTCCACACATTGGCGATACGACCATCTGAGATGTACTGAGAAAATTAAAATCAATGCTTAAACCTCCGCTTTTCAGGTCACATCACTCGAAAGGTAATCTAAAACTTAAGTTACTTCCACCGACCCGTTCACTCCCACCCCATTCACCTGTACGACCTCAGATTAGTTGACCTAGACATGCGTTGATCAGCAGCATCAGCCGCTGTTTTCCTAAATTCACGCGCTCACTCGCCGCAATAGCCGCCACATTAGCCGCTAATGCACGAGCTTGGCGACAGAAAGTCGTGGGTACCCCCCTTCCATTTTACACCAGATCTCAGCTTTCTCACTTGCAAAAAATTTCGAAATTTTTTGATATTGTCATTTATAAGTAACGAGCTCCGTTAGCTAAACCCACGGAGTGATACTAGAGGTAATGGTAGTGATCAATGGGTACCCACGGTTTTATGTGTTTCCAATGCGAAGGGTACGTTGCAACATCCAATCCGCACTCTAAGCTCTCAGGCATTATTGAGGAGTAGGAAAATTCTGATAAAATCTACCTACAAAATCTAGGTAATTACCTACGTTATAGCATTAATTCCGTTAGTTCCATATTGTGTTTAGATGAGTTGTGATTGCTTAAAATTGGCCACTTTTAGTGCAAAACGGGGGGACATCGACGACTTTTTGTCGCCAAGATCGTACCTCTCTCTGCGTTCGACCATCCTAAATAAGGAAGGGCGCCCCAAAACCCACAAGAGCCCCGAGAAGAGCGACTTTCTGCGACAACACTGTTCAACTGCCATGGGAATGTATTATGATCTCTCTATTTGGATTTGGTTTCGGGAAGGTTCTCCACCCACCGAGTAGGAATTTCCGCGGTGAGGCTGGAAATATCCTTCTGTTGAGGTACAAGTGCCGGTAATTGACTGGGCGTAACTCTTATTCCTCCTAAAGCGGTATTAACTCAGCAGAATATCGATGTGCGGCGTAAGAGGGTGAAAGCGGTAGATCCGGATACTAGTAATTATGGGTCATGGTCTCGCACCGAAGAAGTATATTATTTTTCTACTCTGGGAGTGTCGGTTACACAAATTTCGGATCGATCGATTGAGCCATCAAGTGCTCGTCCTTTTATGACATTTTCAAAAACAATTGTCATTGCATATTACGGGCAAAAAATTGGCCAGAGCCTCAAGATTATAAGGGTATGCGGCGGCAGTCGTGTTTGCGAACGGGTAGAGACGAGGCTCCGGGCTGTGGAAGAAACCCCGCTTTCCTCACCATCCAGCAGCTTCGTCAATCAACCCCAGGTTAACCCAAGCTTCGCTTTCTACAGCACTTCAAGAAGCGAAGAACCGAAACAGAATGTCTCAACCTTGCGGCAGTAGCATCAACTCTTTCAACATTTCGAATAGCTTCAACCACAGCGGTACAGATGAGGAGTCAAAAATTCTAGCCTGGCTATCGCCGTTGGAACAACAGGTACGACACCACGATATCCGGAGCCAACGGGTAGAGAATGTAGGAGACTGGCTACTTCAAACCCGGGAATATAAAAGCTGGTGCAACGGTAGCGAGCAGGACAAACCCTGCCACGCAGGGTTGTTCTGCTACGGCCATCCGGGGGTTGGCAAGAGCTTCATCACGTAAGAAAAACGATCTGTGCGGCACGGCGAGGAAATAGAGTTGTTAACAAGCCGCGATGTTAGTTCGCTGGTGATAGACTCTTTATGCGACCGAGCTCGGGGACAGAATATTGCCGTCAGCTGCTTTTACTTCGACTTCGCTTCCCAGAAGGAACAGTCCCCGATAAATATGTTGGGCTCCTTGCTCAAACAGCTTGTGAGTGGGTTGGAGGAAATCCCGGAGGATGTAGTTGAGGAATACCGAGAGCAGAAGAGGGTCATCGGTGGCCGAGGACTGGAGGCTTCAGGAATTGTGCGGATGCTGCAAACCGTCTCCTCCACACAGCGCACGTTCATATGCATTGACGCGCTTGATGAATGCGTGCCGGAGCATCGAGCCGAGGTTCTTGATTCCCTGGACCAGATTATACAGAGATCGCCAGATACGCGAGTATTCATGACCGGAAGACCTCACATCAGGGATGAAGTTGAACAACATCTTGATGGAAGAGCGACGAGTCTACTGATAACGCCTACTGAACACGATATTGCTATATATCTGGAGGCAAGGCTGGAAAAAGATACAACACCGGAGGTGATGAATAGTGGGTTAAAGGAGGACATTATGAAGAGTATACCTAGAGGGAGCTCGGAAACGTATGTAAGAGCAAGGAAGCACGGAAATTTACCTCAGGCTGTTTGCTGACCGATATGAATCTAGATTTCTTCTAGTCTCCCTTAATATCGAGGCAATCCTGCGAGAAACCACTATCGGTCACCGGCGAAGAAGGCTCCAGGCGATGAAGGATGGGTTGGGGTTGGGGTTGGGGCTAGGTGGTGCATTTGACCTAACTTTGGAGCGGATAAAAGCCCAAGACGAGGCAAAGTCGGAACTTGCCATGACGACTCTGATGTGGATATGCAATTCTGAACGGCCGCTAGAGGTAGACGAGCTCTGTCATGCCCTTGCGGTGGAGATAGGATCCACAGATTTCGACGGCGATAATGTCCCTTTGATAAGTACATTGATAAGTTTCTGTCAAGGACTTATCACGGTGGATAAGGAAGCGTCGACGGTGCGATTGATCCACCATACCCTCCAAGAGTACCTCTCCTCTCACCTCGACCTTTTCCCTAAAGCTGATTTAACAATCGCGGAAACGTGTTTGACGTACCTGAACTCGCTGCGCATCAAGAACCTCTCTTTCCATCCCTTTACCGACTTGGGGGGTGTACCCTTTCTCGCATATGCTTCCCTATACTGGGGGAATCATGCGAGAAGGAAAATGACGAATCACGTGAAATCGCTTGCTATAGAGCTCTTGGGCCAATACGGGAACCACATATCCGCTAAACTCCTTTTGGAGACCATCGTGGCGCCTGAGTATAGCAATGATATTAGTGGTCCTTCTCAATTCACTGGACTCCACTGTGCATCCTTTTTCGGAATTTTCGAGTTGGTAACAACTTTGATGGAAAAGAGTGGTTTGGATGTTAACGGACGAGATTGCGGGGGAGTTGCACCACTGGCGTGGGCCGCCATGCAGGGACACATAGGGGTTGTGAAGTTACTGCTCGGGCAGAAGGGTATCAACCCCGACATTCCAGACAGCGACAGTCGAACACCGCTCTTGCGAGCAGCCTCGAAGGGGCATGGTGGAGTGGTGAAGCTACTGCTTGAGCAGGAAGAAGTCAATCCCGACATGCCCGACACGGACAGCCGGGCACCACTCTCGTGGGCAGCCTCGGGCGGGCATGAGGGAGTGGTGAAGCTACTGCTCGGGCGTGAAGGAGTCAACCCAAACATGCCAGACAGAGACAGCCGAACACCACTCTTGTGGGCTGCCTCGGGCGGGCATGAGGGAGTGGTGAAACTACTGCTCGAGCGGGAACTCGACCCCGACATTCCAGACAACGACAACCGAACACCACTCTTGTGGGCTGCCGCAAATGGGCATGCAGGAGTGGTGAAGCTACTAGTCGCGCAGGAGGTACTCAATGCCGACATGCCAGACAACGACCACCGAACACCACTCTTGTGGGCTGCCGCAAACGGGCATGAAGAAGTAGTGAAGCTACTGCTTGCGCAGGAAGTAAACCCCAACATACCAGAAAAGAACAGCCGAACACCGCTCTTGTACGCTGCCACAAAGGGATACGAGAGAGTGGTGAAGCTATTACTTGACCGGGGAGATGTCAACCCCGACACGCCGGACAAAAACAGCCAAACACCCCTCATATTTGCTGCCGCAAATGGGCATGAGCTAGTGGTGAAGCTACTACTCAAGCGGGGAGAAGTCAGCCCCGATGCGCCAGACAAAAGGGGCAGAACGCCACTCTCGTGGGCTGCCTCAAAAGGGTGTGAGGGAGTAGTGAAGCTACTACTTGAGCAAGAAAAAGTCAACCCCGACATGCCAGACAAAGGGGGAAAAACACCGATTTCGTTAGCCGCTAGAAAGGGGAATGAGGGAGTTGTGAAACTACTGCTCGAGCGGGAGGAAGTCAACCCCGACACCCCGGACAAGGACAGCCGGACACCACTTTCGTGGGCAGCCTCGGGCGGGCATGAGGGAGTGGTGAAGCTACTGCTCGGGCAGGAAGGAGTCAACCCCCTCATGCCCGATAGAGACAACCGAACACTGCTCTCGTGGGCTACCTCGGAGGGGCACGAGGTCGTGGCGAAACTACTGCTTGAGCTGGGAGAAGACAAACCCGACAAACCAGACAAAGGGGGCAGAACCCGATTCTTGCGGGCTGCAAGGCGAGGCTATGAAGGAGTAATGAAATTGTTACAATCCCGTGAACCCGCACTCACCAACGCGATTTAATTCTGCCGGGTCATCGCTTCCCTTTCGTTCTCATTTCCCATCCCGAACATGTACCATTTCGGTAATAATTTCTTCGGCCGTTCCTACCTTTCCACCGCAGGGCATAGTTCCACACCTGAGGCGTGCCATACCTCCTCGCCGGCACCGCCGTCACCCTCTTTCCCTCTCGCCCATCCCCTTCCATTATTCCCACAACCTATGTTCGGGACTTCCCCCTCGTTGGGATCAGGCGTAGTAATTATTCGGGAGTGTACAACATATACACCACTTTAAAACTTGCGGGTATTTCCCGGTGATTGAGCGAATATTTTACGAATTTCGGCTCAGTGTTTGACGTGGGTGGGGCGAGTGTCATACTCCTATCTTGTGATCTTGCACTTAACACCATATTGACCTTTTTGTTTGTTATCTTCATTCACCCTCGATTATATCATATCCTTTTCCCACGGATGCATTTATTTTCATAATTTCACTTTCTTTCTTCTTTTTCTCCCTCGTCCTTTTCCTTCCCTACGCGTAATTAATGCTTGGATAGATAGATAGATTGATGGATAGATGGATAGATACTGTGGATAGATGTCTAATAGTACTTCGAATACCTATTCGTGGTGGAACACGAAATTAGTGCCCACATTCCACACCCGATCAGATGCACATAATAAAACCAAGAGCGATGATGAAACTTACGCTTTGCAGACCACATCACTTTAAGAGTAATTCAGAACCCAAGTTACTTTCACTGATCCATTTACTCCCATCCCATCCATCCACTTTTGTGCGATCTCGAGTTCGTTCTCCTAGACATAAATTTACATTGATTAACTGCTTGCTCGCAGCATATCCTCGCGATGGCAGATCGCTAGCCAGCGGTGACGGCTACATACTTTATCATCCACCTCAGCCCCATGTGCGACACATGTTCTCTTGCAAATCCGGCGTTGATGGAGAAGCGGTGTGCAGCGAAAATTCCCAAAACATGATGCAATGCCTCCGGAAGTCAAAGTAGAGTATGCCGCGACACAACTACCGTAGATGAGAGGGGGTGCTCATGGTACAGTACTGTACGCACATGCAATGGAAGTGATGAATAAAACTGTGAACAGGCAAAATTGTCAAGTTATTGCGTTTATGAAAGTGCAACCGTTAAAATAGAAAACTGTGTGCAGGAGGTCACTCTCCATAGGCAGGTTTAAGTCTCTCTTTAGAGTTACTCCACCCCGGCAAGAAGTGCCCGGACATTCGACCCCGAATTTTTTGTACGGACGCACTGATGTGCACAGACGGTTGGCCATACAAAATCCCTCTGCTCTCTCCCCGAATTATCCCTGTTTTCCAAATAAAATTTCGAGCACTTCTTGCCAGGGACAAGTAGTCATTGAAACCCCCAGCTCGTACCAAATGCTGTCCGAGTTGAGCGCCCCGGATTAAGTCGTTATTCACTACTGTAGATATTCGACCGATCGGTGTCCCGCCTACCACGCTTCTTCCGATACGCTACTCCTGGCAAATAATCCTTGGCCCCTGCTTGTTTATCATAATTGTGGAACCTTGTCCTACAGGGCGAGTGATTACCGGCTGGTGTAACCACAGATTTAAGGGGGCAGTGGGGTAGATCTGCGCTCTAGTGTATAGCTTGCGCTATGGGTTTTCTTGTTTCGGTTGGTATTGGATCTCTCACTCGCGATGCTGCTGCTTTTTCTATGAACTGCTTCCGTTATCCCGGGGCTTTATCTCCGCTCTTGCGGCGCAGATTCAAATGCTGCGGATGAATCGTGTTGCTGATTCATAGCGTTTTCGGAGGTCACCAATGATATGCCCAAGTCCATTGTATGATATCAAATTCTTGTTGGAGTTGACAGAGCGATAGAGAGTTGTGGCTGATCGCGGGGGCTATACTGCCGAAATATTCTGGGACATTTCATTGGTTCTGGTTGCTGTTGCTTTTAGAGAAGGTTCTCAAGACTAGCCTTTCCCTTGTTATCGTGAGAGTGAGTAGACCCGGAGAAATTTAAAATATGCACGGTTGTATAGAGATAGGTGCGGTAATCTATGGAAGGATCGGGGTTCTATTTGTTATACTTTATGTATATTCCCCTCTTTACCGCAAGTTTAGTTTGGCGGACATGGAGGGAATGAAGTTTACGGTCACACCTTTCTCACTGTTACTCCGTAATGATAAAGTATTTTATTATTCCGCTCACTCTGCTACTTGTACTACCCCATTTATTAGTTACTCCCCAAGAACTCCTTCCCTGCTGTCAACCATGCATTAAAAACTTAAAATTAGCTACCGGCATCTCGGGTAGCTCGCTAATCTCGGGTATTGTACAAGGAACTGAAGTTCCTGATAGAGACTAGCGCATTCCTGATAATTCCATTAACTTGCCAAACTAAGCCTAAATAGGGCTGATGTGGTGGAAACACCCTCCCGCTTCCTACCCCGGGATTGCCAAGAGCTCCTCCTTGGCAGTGAGAAGTTTAAATCGACTCGATGAAAAGCTTTCAGCATCACGTGCGCTCGCCTATGAAGACTAGCTGTTGGAAGCGAATACGCACAAAGGTCTAAAGGAAAGTGAACTTTTTTCTGATGGAACAGTTCAACCCCCACAGTGGTGCGCGAGCCGACGGCTCTCGAGGTCTGGTTTTTCCTGTACTAATTTAGTATGTACGAGGCTATCTCCAAAATTCGCTGACATTTGGCCAATTTACACCAAAAATGTCCTTTTTCGCTCCGCAAAATCTCCGCTTTATCACTTGTAAAAAAAATTAAAAAATTTCCAGAGCCTTTGGAGCAATCTAGATGTTCTCATATATGAGTGGCAAGCTCTGTTAGTTAATGCCCATGGAGTAATATTAGAAGGAATGATAGTGGTCAAAAGGTACTTCCAATTTTGTATGAGGTTTCCGTACAAAAGGTACATTGCAACCAACTTCAATCTGGGCCTTAAGTTCCCAGCCACTCACTATTGTGTGGGGGGGAAAATTCTGATAATTTTTGTTCACAAAGTCCAGGTAATATCCTACATTATGGCGTTAATTTCATCAGTTCTTTATTACTTTTAGATGAGCTGTGACTGTGTGAAATCAGCCACTTTTGGTGTAAAATGGCTAATTGTCAGCGAATTTTGCAGATAGCGTCGTACAGTACGCGGTTTGTCGTCAATCTTGATTACCGTACAATTTGGCAATAGCGCCCCTCCTCAAATAGCACCCCCCTTGGACGATCGCCCCCATTCATGCAAAGCCTAACTGAAGATAACTAAGTGAAGCCTAAGTTCTGTACTCGAGTACTCGAGTAAATTGAACTGTTTTGTGGTAACCGTTACATGAAAACAAATTTTCCAACCAATCTCAAGTTTCACCCGCAGCCTCTGGGGTATCACGACAACCTGAATGTGCATGATCTAGCTCCTGAAGTAGCAGAGACCAGTTGTCCTCCTTCAGTATTCCCGGCCCTGTTTTCCACTCCTTGCTTAGATTACAATTCAATCCATCTTCCTTTCAATCCTTAATCTCTTCTGCAATTCCATCCAAATCCTCAATCTTAATCTCATGATCTTATGACCCATCAGGAGGTAGTGCCAATCCAGTACGCTCAAATGACTGGATGATAAGTTGACTTTTTTTGGACTGGAATTTCTTACAAGCCTATAATTTCCAGGACAACGTTAGAAAGGTTAAGTTATGTATCTATAGTTTATGGGAAATATTTTTGCTATACTATGTGTGAGTAAAATTCGGCGCTCACTTGTAACAGTTCTTTTTTTGAACTCAGTTGCACTATACCAATGTTCTAAATCTTTTTCCTCCTCGATATCAATCATAGTGCACAGATAGTTTTTAAGAGGCGCATTAACTGCAACATCTAACAGTTGGATGAGCCCGGTACAACCTTTAGGAATAAAGGCTACAACTGAGTTCAAGGAACTTAGGGCTTGGATAACTTCCAAATTACATTGACCTTTAAAAGTATCCAATGTAACTAGTCGGGGGTAGTGATTCGGCGTAGGAGTAGCAAATTGAAATGCAGTTTCAATCCATCTCCGCATTATACCCGTATTAGCCCCTGCTGTCTTATTCCACATAACCATCACCTCTGGATGGTGCTTCTTTGCTTCCGCTCTCATAAGCTTTGACTCTCCATTTCCCATAAAAATGATTAATGGTGCGCAGCTGATATTCCCATCAGCAGAGATACAAAGCATTAGAGTAGCTTGCCAAGCACTCCACCCCTTCCTTATTGCCTTGATGCGAACTGAACGTGAGCTCTGGGTAGCATAAGTATGTGCGATTCCAGTGAAGTTCAAACGGTAAAGGCATTTGGTCAATGTTGAAAATATGACTTCTTTGATATCTTTCAATCTCCTGCAATTGCTCATGCTTTGCGAGGTATAGAATTTTAGCATACAAATCAAAGAAAGACAAGAATATCTTTTTGATGGTTCTCAGGCATTTTTTGGGCTATGCTTGTGCTTGCTCTCCAAGAAATATGATATCGCTTTTTAAACCCATAAAATCATCTGTTTGAAAACCTGTATACTGATTAATGAAATTCTGTATTAATATATTATTGTACTTACTGAAAGGAATATTGCCTCATTCCAGCTTCATCAGTAGTGACTTGATCAGGATATTCCTCCTCGAAGATATGGTGTGCATGGCGTTCGAACCACTGCTGATCAACCTCTAAACCAAGACTTCTTCTTTCAAGAAATAAGCCATACAATCTCTCTTCCATCAATGGATAATAAGGTCTTCCTCCTGGCCCATTATGATGTTGATCTTTCTTAGAATTTAATATTTTTTCCTCCTCTTTACACCACTCTCTAACTCGCTTTTGATCAATTTTAAACCTTTTCGCAGCCTGGTGTAATGATATTGGTACAAACTTCTCTTTACCATCACTTCTTCTTTCTGGAATCCCTCTCTTAACGGCTGAAACTACCTGCAGCTTAAATTCACATCTATATGATCGTTTGTGTTTGTTTTCTGTAGCATTCTACTGACTTTCACTATCTGAAATGGTACTCTCGGGTCTGTTGTACTCTTGATTCTGATAAGCTGCAAGTGCCTAATTTAAATCGTATTAAAAATGTTCATAAAATGAAAATTAATTATAATATACTAATCTGCTCCTGTTTCCATTCTATGTATTTTCCTGTTTCTCCGATGTCCAAAACATATCTTCCTCTTTCTAGGTTTCTCATAGTACTATTAGCCATATTCAAAGTCAGAGTACTCTCCTTTCTATACCTTTTATTCCATCTCTAATCTCAAGGGCAGTCTTTTCTGCACTCTCGTCCTCCTCAGAGCAATGTCTTCCCGTTTCCAATACTGACTTGAGCCCTGGGGCGGTTTTGGTTTGTGATCGAGGTTTGTCTTGAACTGGAGCATGTTTTGGTCCAGGACGAATAGGATGGTGGATACCACTGGAATGGTATTCTGATAACATGATGGTAGACCAAATTGTACTCAAATCAAGTACGTTGTGGTTGTGCTCGTGGGCAGTGGTCAACTATCATGAGGATTCTGAAGCTGTACATGAGCTCTTGGCATATATGGCTAATCAACTGACTGACATCAGGAATTGCTTATTTGCTACCTATCTGCATCGCCCCCCCCCCTCCTACCTTAGTGTTCCACCCCTGGGCGGAATTGCCAGATTGTACGGTACATCCAACTGCTAAATTTAGTAGTGGCATATGCGACACCTATACTTAGTGGTGTATTACTAATAGGACAATACCCCCGAAAATGCGGAAGGTGATGCCCCGGTGCCTACACTGGGGCCAGAGGGGTGTTGGGCTCGGCTGCAATGAGTATGAAGGCTGAATTCAGTAGTGTATTCACTATATGTCTAACATCCGCATCCGGACACTATCAATATGGACCTAATCACCATTCTGCCGCGGACTTTGGTCCCGGAGTGTTAACCCACTCCCGGAGGTCATTATGATTCCCTCCGTTCCTTCTACAACCCTCTCTGTGGATGAAATTGATCCTAATTCCATCTGGCACAGCATAGGAGGTGACCAGCAACCTCCTCAACAGTACCTGCTCTCTTGAGGCTTCCCCCATCCTTCTGGGTATACTTCCCTCGATTCCGTCTTCTAAAATAAAGTATTTTTCTTTTAAGTTCGCGATAACTCCCGCACCAAAATTCCCCAATCAAAATGTGCCACCCGGTTCGGGGTAGCTCATTCCACCAGTCGTTACTTCCACTGCAAACTTCAACCACTCAAAATAAAACAACAAAATCAAATGATAAAAAGCAAATAAACTTTTCTGCTGTCGTAAAAAGGTTGTTAGGAGTTTTGGTTGCAACGTAATTCTTATTTGCACCTCCAGTACGTTTGACCTGCCGTAGCCCTTGGCGGTGCAATGAACCCCGCTTTTCCTCACCTCTCCAGTACCAGTAGCTTCCTAACTCAACTTCAGGTTAACTGATACCTCACGTTCTACGGCACTCCAAAAAAACGAAGAATCGAAACGAAAGAATGTCCCAAGTTTATAGAAATAACAACTGCTTCAACGCGTTGAATAACTTCAACCATGGGGTCGAAGATGAGGAATGGAAAATTCTAGCCTGGTTGTCTCCCTTGGAGCCGCGAGTACGACATTACGATATCCAAAGTCAACGGGTGGAGAACGTCGGAGACTGGCTAATTCAAACCAAGGAATACAAAAACTGGTATAACGGTAGCGAGAGGGATGAATCTGACCATCCTGGGTTGTTCTGCTATGGTCATCCGGGGGTTGGCAAGAGCTTCATCACGTGAGAAAAACGATCTTTGAGGCACGGGGGAATGGCCTTGTTAACAAGTCGCGATGTTAGTTCGCTAGTGATAGACTCTTTATGTGCCCGGGCCAGAGGAGAAGATATTGGCGTCAGCTGTTTTTACTTCGACTTTGCTTCCCGGAAGGAACAGTCTCCGATAAATGTGCTGGGCTCCTTGCTCAAACAACTGGTGAATGGATTGGAAAAAATCCCGGAAGCGGTGGTGCAAGAGTACCGAGAGCAAAAGAAGGTCATTGGCGGCCAAGGGCTAGATGTTGCAGGAATTGTGGAGATGTTTCGGGCCGTGTCATCCACACGGCGCACGTTTATATGCATTGACGCTCTTGACGAATGCACGCCAAAGCATCGAGTCGAGGTTCTTGACTCCCTAGGACAAATTCTACAGAAGTCCCCGAACACGCGGGTATTCATGACCGGAAGATCTCATGTCAGGGATGAGGTTGAAAGGAAGCTTGATGGAGGAGTGACGAGTCTTCTGATAACGCCTACGGAACATGATATCATAGGATACCTGGAGGCGAGACTGAAGAAGGACACAACACCGGAAGTGATGGACGCCGGACTGAAGGCAGATATTATGAAGAGTATTCCCGAAGCTATCCCGGAGACGTATGTAGAAGCCAAGAAGCACGGGAATCCACCTCATGCTGTTTACTGACCCATGTGGATCTAGATTTCTTCTAGTTTCCCTCAATATCGAGGAAATCCTACGTGGGGCAACTATCGGCCAGAGACGAAGAAGGCTCAGGGCGATAACGGATGGTTTAGGTCTAGGGTTAGGGCTCGGGGATGCCTATGGTGTAACTTTAGAGCGGATAAAAGCACAGGACGAGGCAAAGTCAGAACTTGCAATCACGGCTCTTCTGTGGATATGCTATTCAGAGCGGCCGTTGGGGGTAGACGAGATCTGCCATGCCCTCGCGGTGGAGATAGGATCCACAAATTTCGATACCAATAATGCCCCACTGATAAGTACCTTGATAAGTTTTTGTCAGGGACTTATCATGGTGGATAACAAAGCTTCAACTGTGCGATTGATCCACCATACCCTCCAAGAGTATCTCTCCGCTTATCTCGACCTTTTTGTTAGAGCGCATTCAGCAATTGCCGAAACGTGTTTGACGTACCTGAATTCGCAATACCTCAAGGGCCTCTTTTCTCATCCCTTGGCCGACCTGGGGCATGTACCCTTCCTCAAATATGCTTCTCGACATTGGGGGGACCATGCGAGAAGGGAAATGACAAATCGCGTCAAATCGCTTGCTATAGAGCTCTTGGGCCATTACGAGAATCACATATCCATTAAACTGCTTTTGGAGACCGCTGTAGCTCCTGAGTGTACCGATGATATCAATGGTCCTTTACAGTTCACCGGGCTTCACTGTGCATCCTTTTTCGGAATTATCGAGTTGGTAACAGCTTTGATGGAAAGGAATGGTTCATCTATAAACAAGCGAGATTGCCTGGGCGCGACACCACTCTTATGGGCTGCCACGCAAGGGCATACAGCAGTGGTGAAGCTACTGCTCGAACAGAAAGACGTTGACCCCAACATACCAGGCAACGGGGGCAGAACATCACTCTCGTGGGCTGCCAGAAAAGGACATGAGGGAGTGGTAAAGCTACTACTCAGGAGAGAAGAAGTCAACCCCCACATACTAGACAACGACGGCCGAACGCCACTCTTGCGAGCTGCGACAATGGGGCATGAGGGAGTTGTGAAGCAACTACTCGAGCGCGAAGAAGTCCATCCCGACACGTCAGATCTAAATGGCGGAACACCACTCTCCTGGGCAGCCTCAAAGGGACATGTGGGAGTGATGAAGCTACTTCTCGAGCGGGAAGAAGTCCACCCCGACAAGCCAGACAGAGACGGCCGAACACCGCTCTCGTGGGCTGCCATAATAGGGCATGAAGGAGCGGTGAAGTTACTACTCAAGCGGAGAGAGGTCAACCCCGACACGCCAGACAACAACGGCCGAACACCACTCTTGTGCGCTGCCTCAAAAGGGTATAAGGAAGTGGTGGGGCTACTACTTGAGCGGGGAGAAGTCAACCCCGACATGCCAGACAAAAACCGTCAAACACCACTCATTTTTGCTGCTGCAAGTGGGTATGAGCTAGTAGTGAAGCTATTACTTGAGCGGGGAGATGTCAACCCGGGCATACCGGACAAAAACGGCAGAACACCACTCTTGTGGGCTGCCAGAAAGGGGCATGAGGGAGTGGTGAAGCTGCTACTCAAGAGAAAAGAAGTCAACCCCCATATGCCAGACAACGGCGGCCGAACGCCACTCCTGCGAGCTGCGACAATGGGGCATGAGAGAGTTGTGAAGCAACTACTCGAGCGCGAAGAAGTCCACCCCGACACGCCAGATCTAAATGGCGGAACACCACTCTCCTGGGCAGCCTTAAATGGGCACGAGGGAGTGGTGAAGCTACTACTCGAGCGGGAAAAAGTCAATCCTCACACGCCGGACAAGGAGGGTGCAACGACTCTCTCGTTAGCTGCCTCAAAGGGCCGTAATGGAGTGGTGAAACTGCTACTCGAGCGGGAAGAAGTCAATCCCAACGTGCTAGACAACGACAGCCGAACACCACTCTCGTGCGCTGCCCCTGAGGAACACAAGGGAGTGGCGGAACCACTACCTGAGCGGGGAAAAGTCACACCTGTTAGGCTAGAGAGAAGCGGCAGAACACGACTCTTGCGGGCTGTAAAGCGAGTATATGAAGTAGTAGCGAAATTACTACAAGTCCGTAAATCCGTACCCACCAGCGAAATTTGATCTGGACGAGCCATCGCCCCCCTTCCACCCTCGTATCCCACCTCAAACTGGTCCCATTCCCGCATTCACTACCCTAGCTGCTCCAACCTTTCTACCGGTGGCATAGCCCCACACCCAACGCATGCCATGCCCCCTGCCGACATCTCCACCATGCTTCCCTCTTTCGAGATAACCTCCTTCTATCAGTCCCACAGCCAAAGCTCAGGACTTGGCTTCCGTTGGGATTGGGCCGAGAAAGTTCTCGTGAGTGTATATATGCCTCTCTGGGGGTTGTGGAGATTTGCTCGTGTAGTTGGGTGAATATCTGCGAATTGCTATTCACAATATTTGACCCGGAGGAGGCGTGGGTTTCCCTCCTATTTCGTGATCTTGCGCTTGTTATCATATCAACCTGTTTTCACCCTTTTATCCACCCCTGATTATATCTTCTCCTTCTCTCACGAGTGTACTCATTTTCATATTTTCTTTCTTTCTCCCTTTCCTATTCTTTCTCTTATCCTTTTCCTTCCCTGTGCATAATTGATGAACGGATAGATGGATAGATGGATAGATACTGTGGATGGGTGTTCAATCCTTCTAGTACCCTTTGGTGATGAAAAAATGGAATTAGCACACACACGCCCAACACAACCAATGCACTCGAGAAACAAAAAGCAGTGCGGAAACTTACGCTTTGCGGGCACACATCACCCGAAGAAGAAGTAAGAGTCAATGTTACTTCCACTGACCTATCCCCTCACTCACATCGACATCGACCCATGCGTAATCCCGGATTGATTGTGGCCAGATATAGATTCCTTAACTATTCGCTCATGTCCTCGCGATGGCAGATGGCTAGCCAGTGTGGACGACTACCAACCCCAGCATCCTTCTCCGGCCAACGCACCGTACTAAAAGGGAAACATAACAGGGTGCAACACGACCAAGTGGAAAGAAGGTACTCGTGGTATAACTTTAGCACAATACGCAAAGCGGATTCGGAGCAAAGCTTTGAGCATTGAATATGTAGGATTATAAAGTTATTGGGAAGAATAGATCTTACTAACGGGAGGTCCCTAAAAGTAGACACAATGAACGAAAGAGTGCAGGGGGTCACTCTACTCATAGGCGGTTTTTTCTTTTCAAAATATTGGACGTTTTCGACGATTAAAACGACCGAGTGAGTGATAGTCTATGACTGAAACGGCGATGACTAAGGTAGGTGAAAACTCTACAAGACAAAGTTTAATAACATATATTCGGCAGCCGCCAGGGAGCATTTCCAACTAGGCTATCTACCAAGACAAAAGCGGGGAAGATAACTTTCTGATTCCAACAACTCTCAGCGATGACACGAACAACACCAGGTACCCAACTAACTCAACGGAAAAGACAGCAGGTATTTATCCCCAAAATAATCCATCCTCCTAGCCTTTCAACGGCTGCTACATGTATTCATTCTGTTCCATCTTCGTGTGCGTCTCCCGCTCTCATTCAGACTCTCATGTTAATGAAAGAAAAGACAAACTTCTCAAAGAACTCTCCTGCCTCCGCACTTCTCGTTTTCCCACAAGGGACTCTCCCAGCCTCCACGCATCTGCCCTCCTAGCGTTCACTCATCCTACCCCCCCACAAGGGACTCTCCCGCTTTCTCTAACTTCCGTGCAATCGACTGAAAACGACAAAAGACCTGCGACGGGAAAAAAGACCTGCGACGGGAATGGAAACGGCAGCGATACAGAAAACGGGCAACGGTAAATAAGGAGGACAAAGAATGACGATAGCGAGCATGCCGAGCAGCATGCTACGATTTCCAACAGTTTTAAGTCTCTCTTCAAAGTTTGCGAGTGATGAAACTCCCAATACTCACCGAAAGTTTTGCAAGTTGAGCACACCGGACTGAGCCCATATCCGCTAGATAATCGACTGGTAGGTGTCTTCCTACTGCCTACTACCCATTCCCCCGATACTCCACTCCGGGCAAATCGCCTTTTGCCCTTCATTGCCCTTGATCGCAGGAATCTCTCCAAGCACTACGTGATTACCGGTTGGTGTATGTTCGGCCCTCGGGAGGATACAAGAAACTTATGATACAGTATATCGCTTGTTCTGTGTGCTGTTCTGTTGCCTCTCTCAGCATTGAAGTTCTCGCCGGTGATACAAGTGATCTCCTCCCACGAACTACTTTCGTTGGCTCGGGTACTCTGCCAGCTCCGTCATGTAGATTCAAGTACTGGAGATGTATCGTGTTACCAGATAGATGGTGTCTTCAGAAGTAGCTAATCATACGCTCAAATTAATCGTACTCAACTCTTGTTAGAGTCGGCGAAGGCCGATAATGAGCCGGGACGATTGTGGAGGTTGCAGGAATATCCTAGGGGATTTCATTTGTTCCGAAGTTATTGTGATCTGGGGAGAAATTTCTCTAGCCTATGCTATCACAAGAGAGTGCAGAGAAATCGAAAACACGCGCCGTAGTATAGAGATAGATGTGGTCGTCTATGGAAGGATTAGGGTGCTTCTGTTATGCTTTCTGTATACTCCCTTCTCCACCGCTAGTTTATTTAGGCAGACAAGAGCAGAGCAAAGTTTATGACCATGCCTTTCCTACAATTTCCCCATCACGACAAAGCATTATTCCATTCTGCTTACTCTACTATTACCCTACCTAACTTATTAGCTACTCCCCAAGAATTCTCTCCTTACCTTTAACTATACTCTATGCTAGCCAACTCTGACCTGGTAACTTGAGCTACACTGGCACCGGTGCTACCTTACTTAACTCAGGTTGTCCATTCACATCACCGTTGGCATCCAACGCCTCCAGAATGGTTTCGAAAAATTGTCTTCTGTTAACTCGAGATTAGCATCGAAATTCTTAGGTTCTCGGTTTTTCTGGAGCTAATCTCTGTTGAAATCCCGCGCAAACTCAGTGCGGGTTGGCCCGGGAACAGGGACCCAACCAAGAGGCGATGCTAGCAGGAGCTCTAGTTACGGAGAAATGGAAAAACAGCAGGGATTTGGCATTCCTCCCTTTTTTACCCTACCGCCGACTCCATAGTCATGAAAACAATCATAACAAACCTGTATCATCTCGTAATATATGGAAAGGTGTTACAACCAGTATGGCAACCCGCATTCTATACGCACAGTATAATAGCCGATACCGACCCAGAGGATAGATATCTCTTTAACAAGCTGGTGGTCGAGTCCTACGTGATTATTTCGGCAGGGAGCTAAGCGCTAATCCTTCTCAAAGGGGGGGTACTGGCACCCATTTCATATTTTCACCCCCCGTCTCCATTCGGCAAACCACGGATTTCATCACTCAGCTAGAGGAAAAGTGTCTGGCGGGATCAGACTGAGTTGCCCCATGGTGTTGTAGTATGTCGTGTTGCGCGTTGGGCTATGTAAACTCGCTGTTGGAACCTAATACCCATTCTAGAAAATGGCCTTTTGGATGGAAGTACGGCAAGATATGATATTTGCTTGTGCTTCCGACTCACTATTGCGTATACAGGAGTGTACGTGGAAGCGCAAATTCCAAATCATGGCTTGCGTCATTACTGTAGGGTATATAGATACCGTTCCTGCTCCCCTTAGATAGCTGGGGAACTTGGCCAAAAATCATCGGCTGCACAACCAAAGATGTCTGATTCATGGCCCCTATGTTGGAAGCCACACGGAGGAGAGAGGAGGTGAAGCACAAGGTGGCGGGACCGATTAATAAAAG
Source organism: Tuber umbilicatum (assembly GCA_003313605.1). Classification (NCBI taxonomy): domain Eukaryota; kingdom Fungi; phylum Ascomycota; class Pezizomycetes; order Pezizales; family Tuberaceae; genus Tuber; species Tuber umbilicatum. The sequence continues at coordinate 6,549 of QLOI01001663.1, read as the reverse complement.
AGAAAGAGAGAAAGTTTCTGTCTTCCTTATTTTTCAATATACACACCTGAGACTGCCGTGCTTATAGCAGTCAGTGATGCGGGTATATATCAGTACTACTCCGGTCCCTCCCTAGTCCCTCGTGTTCTAAGCGGCAACGTAACCGGCCGAACATATCCATTCCGCACCGCACTGAGGTAATAATTCCGACAACCCACAAGGTCTATAGACGAGCGGATTTCTAAGATGGCATCAACGGAGAGGTGCGCCAGCCGACGGGTCTTAATCGAAGTCCGGTTTTTCCTGTATCGGTACGCGGTTCGTTATCAACTTTGATTACGTCCAAATAAAGTAGCGCCAGTGCGACACCTCTATTTGGATTTGGCCTTGCGAGCCACTCCTCCCACCCAATAGGAATGCCCTTTGGCTGCGCAAGAAATAGCGTTCTGCTGAGAGAATTGGTTTGGTGTAGACTGACTCTGACTCACTCCAACAAGCATTTAGTAGAGGCTATCCATGTGCAGCGTGAGAGGATAAAGACATCAGATCTAGAAGGTGCACTAGACCCAGAAGTGAAGTGGGAAATATTTCTGATTTGACAGCGTCGGTTGCACAACCTTCGGATCAATTGCTTGTGCAACCATTCGGGCAAGGCTCTGGGGGATGCAGCGAACCCCCGCTCTTCCTCATCTCCCGGTAACCTCGTAACCCAACTTCAGGTTACCCGCCACCCCGCGTTCTACAGACCTCAAAAGACCAAGAACCGAAAATAAAAGAATGTCCCAAGCCCCTAGTAATAACATCAACTCCTTCAACGTGTTGAACAACATCAACCTTGGTGCTACGGATGAGGAGTCAAAAGTTCTAGCCTGGTTATCACCTTTGGAGCCACGGGTGCGGCATCACGATATCCGAACTCAACGGGTGGAGAACGTCGGGGACTGGCTGCTTCAAACCAAGGAATACAGAAGTTGGTGTAATGGTTGCGAGAGGGATGAATCCTATCGTGCGGGGTTGTTCTGCTACGGCCATCCGGGAGTTGGCAAGAGCTTCATCACGTGAGGGAAACGATCTTTGAGGCACGGGGAATGGTCTTGCTAACAAGTCGCGAGGTTAGTTCGCGAGTGATAGACTCTTTATGCGACCGAGCCAGAAGACAAGATATTGCCGTCAGCTGTTTTTACTTCGACTTTGCCTCCCGGAAGGAACAGTCTCCGGTAAATATGCTAGGCTCTTTGCTCAGGCAGCTTGTAAGCGGATTGGGAAAAATCCCCGAAGAGGTGGTGCAGGAATATCGAGAGCAGAAGAAGGCCATTGGAGGCCAAGGACTAGACCTTTCAGGAATTGTGGCGATGTTCCGGACCTTGTCATCCACACAACGCACGTTTATATGCATCGACGCTCTTGATGAATGCGTGCCAGAACATCGATTCGAGGTTCTTGATTCTCTTGGCCAGATTCTACAGGAGTCGCCAAACACCCGGATATTCATGACTGGAAGACCTTACATTAAGGGTGAGGTAGAGAGGCAACTTGACAAAAGAACGACGAGTTTACTAATAACGCCTGCGGGGCGCGATATGGTTATGTTTCTGGAGGAGAGACTGAAAAGGGACACAACACCGGAGGTGATGAGCAGTGGGTTGAAGGAAGATATTATGAAGAGCATTCCCGAAGCCATCTCGGAAATGTAAGTAGGGGCGAGGAAACACGGAGAGCCCCCCACCTCAAATTTGTTGCTGACCTGTGTGAATCCAGATTTCTTCTAGTTTCTCTCAATATTGAAGCAATCTTGCGCGAAACCACCATCAGTCACAGGCGAAGAAGACTCGAGGCGATGACAGATGGGCTGGGGCTAGGGAGTGCATACGGTCTAACCTTGGAACGGATAAAGGCGCAAGATGAGTCGAAGTCAGAACTTGCGATGACGGCTCTGATGTGGATATGCAATTCTGAACGGCCGCTGGAGGTTGATGAGCTCTGCCATGCCCTCGCTGTGGAGACAGCATCTACGGATTTCGATAGCGATAACGTTCCTTTAATCGGTACGGTTATAAATTTCTGTCAGGGACTTATCACGGTAGATAAGGAAGCGTCGACTGTGCGATTGATTCACCATACCCTCCAGGAGTATCTATCCTCTCACTCTCACCTCGACCTTTTCCCTAGAGCTAATTCAACAATTGCGGAAACGTGTTTGACGTACCTAAATTTGCAGTCCATCAAGGCCCTCTCTTCCCACCCTCTTTCCCACCTGGAAGGTGTACCCTTTCTCAAATATGCCTCCCTGTATTGGGGAGCTCACGCGAGAAGGGAATTGACAGACCACGTGAAATCGCTTGCCATGGAGCTCCTAGCCCGGTACGAAAATCACATATCCTCTAAACTACTTTTGGAGAACATCATGGGGCCCATGTGTAGCAATGATACCAATGGCCCATCATGGTTCACTGGACTCCACTGTGTATCCTTTCTCGGAATTGTCGAGTTAGTAATAGCTTTGATGGAAATGAATGGTTCGGATATCAACAAACGGGATTACCTGGGTAGGACACCACTGGTATGGGCTGCCCTGAAGGGACATATAATAGTTGTGAAGTTACTCCTCGAACAGAAAGATGTCGACGCCAACATACCAGACAACCTGGGCCAAACGGCGCTCTCATGTGCTGCTTTAAAGGGACATACGGCAGTTACCAAGCGGCTTCTCGAGCAGGAAGTGGTCAACCCTGACATTCCCGACAAAGGGGGCAGAACGCCACTGTCGTGGGCTGCCAGGAAGGGGCGTGAGGGAGTGGTCAAGCTACTACTCGAGCGGGGGGAAGTCAACCCCCACAAGCCGGACAACGACGGCCAAACGCCGCTTTTGGGGGCTGCGAAAATGGGGTACGAGAGAGTAGTTAAACTACTACTTGAGCGGGGAGAAGTCAATTCCGACATGCCAGACAAGGACGGCCTAACGCCTCTCTTGTGCGCTGCCTCAATGGGGTATGAGGGAGTGGTGAAGCTACTACTCGAGCGAGGAGAAGTCAGCCCCGGCATGCCAGACCAAAAGGGCAGAACACCACTCTTGTGGGCCTCCTCGAAGGGATACGAGAGAGTAGTGAAGCTTCTACTCGAGCGAGGAGAAGTCGGCCCCGACATTCCAGACCAAAAGGGCAGAACGCCACTCTTGTGGGCCTCCTCAAAGGGGTATGAGGGAGTGGTGAAGCTACTACTCGAGTGTGGAGAGGTCAACCCCGACCTACCAGACAAATGGGGTAGAACACCACTCTTGTGGGCCTCCTCAAAAGGGTATGAGGGAGTGGTTAAACTACTACTCGACCGGGAAGAAGTCAATTCCGACATGCCAGACAAGGACGGCAGAACACCTCTCTTTTGCGCTGCCTCAAAGGGGTATGTGGGAGTGGTAAAGCTACTACTCGAGTGTGGAGAGGTCAACCCCGATATGCCAGACAAAAACAGTAGAACACCACTCTTGTTTGCTGCAGCAAATGGGCATGAGCTAGTAGTAAAGCTACTACTCGAGCGGGAAGAAGTTATCCCAAACACAATAGACAAATGGGGCAGAACACCACTCTCGTGGGCTGCCTCAAAAGGGTATGAGGGAGTGGTGAAGCTACTCCTCGAGCGGGGGAATGTCAACCCCGACGTCCCAGACCAAGACGGCGGAACGCCACTTTCGTGGGCAGCCTCTGGTGGGCATGAGGGAGTGGTGAAGCTACTCCTCGAGCGGGGAGAAGTCAACCCCGACATCCCTAACAAAAACTGCCAAAGCCGCTCCTGTTTGCTGCCGCAAGTGGGCATGAGAGAGCGATGAAACCACCGCAAGAGCGAGGAGAAGTCAACCCCAACATACCAGACCAAGAGGGCGGAAAACCACTCTCATGGGCCGCACGGCGAAGACACGAAGGATTAGTAAAACTATTACGAGCCTGCAAACCCGCACCCACTAACGCACCTTGATCCCAAAGGGCTATCGTTTCCCCTCCTTCGCCTTTTACCCCGAGCACGCACTATTTCAGCACTCATTACTTCCCCCACTCTCACCTTTCTGCCATAATCATAGTTTCACATCAAAGACACACCATACTCTCTCGCCGCCATCGCCATCATCGCCGTCGCCCTTCTTTCCTTCCCGCCTATCTTCTGTCTGTCTCACAACCTGAACTCTGAACTTTCCTTCCGTTGGGGTTAGGTCTAGCAATTCTCCGGGAGTGTATATACATCTCTCTAATACTAACGGATATTTGATTTTGTAATTAGGTGAATATCCGCGAATTGCTTTTCCGTGTTTAAGGCGGAAGGCGCGAGGGATATAGTCCTATTTTATCTTGCGCCTCTCACCGTATTATCCTTTTTTGTCCGTCGTATCCACCCTCGATTATATCTTCTCCTTTTCCCGCGGGGGCATTTGTTTTCATATTTCTTTCTTTCTTGCGTATTCTTTCTTTTATCCATTTCCTTCCCTGCACATAATTAATGAGTGGATAGATAGATACTGTGGATAGATAGAGACGTTTAATACTTCTAGTACCCTTTCGCGATCAAAGGTGAAATTCGTGCACACCCCCGCACGACCAGATGCACCTGAGGAATCAATTAGTCCTGGAATTTATGCTTTATAAAAACACCTTTAGTCTGAAAAGTGGTGCAGAGGCTAGGCTACTGGAACCGTACAGATCCCTAGGCCAAGTTAAGTTACCTAATACTGATACGAGGTATTTACAGTACACTGGAACCAACTTCACCTTACTCCACTCAAGTTATCCATAGGCGCCAACTCTGGCATCCAACACCTCCAAAATTGGTCCAAAATCTTGTCTCCTAGCGCCTAGAGATTTGCATCCCCCTTTCTACGGTAGGTTCTCGGGTTTTCCAGAGCTGATCTCTGTTCAAATCCCGCACAGGCTAAGTGCGAGTTGGCCCAAGAACAGGGGGCTCAGTTGAAAGGCGGTGCGAGCGGGAGCCCTAGTTACCGAGAAATGTAAAAAACAACTATGTACGATATTATGACAACATAAGAAAGGATCTGGATCCGATTGAATACAGGCTTACGGAATTACTTAGACATCACAGATCACCAGAAAAAGGTTGGTGGTAATTACCATGCACACAGCAATGGTAAATGTCGGACATTTTCTTTTTGAGAAGAGGTTAATTTATTATAATCGTTATGGCACTATCAACCTTTCCCCGCTATCAATTTTTCAACCTATGATCCCCAGGATGGGCTCGGTTATCCAATACTGATACGAGTTACACCCGCGGTTTTGTTTGCTCCACTTTACCTAAGTTAGCCGTATGCGCAGCACCCAGTATCTAGCGTCTCCAGAATGGTTTCGGAAAAGTTTTTGCACTAGGGCCTACGAGTAGAAATTGTCACCCACCCCCTTGGATTCCGAAGCTCAGGCTCGTCGGGGTTAATCTCAGTTCAAAACACGCACAGAGGCTTAGCGTAGGCTGACCCAAAAACCGAAGATCCAAGCAAGAGGTGTGTCGAGAGGAGTTCTAGAGACGAAAAACAATTGGGGTTTGGCTCTCTCACCTACCTCATACCTCCAAGCCCCCGCCACCAACTCCGCAGTCACTAAGGCTCTCCCGTAGCTAGCTCTAAGTTATTATCTTATAAATTACTAATGGATAGAAATATATTCGATGGCAACTTGCACTCTATATGGACTGTGCAATATAACGTTATCTCAAAAAGGATTTTTCAGGGGCAAATTATTGATCGAGCCCCGTGTGGCTATCTCACCCTCAAACTGGGCAGTGGTGGACAAGCCCCGGCCCCCGCCCTATGAAGATAAGGAAGGAAGAAAACCCCTTTTCGAAGGAAAAGGGAAGTGCCGGAGGTGAAGGGAGGGGGAAGAGGGAATCAGTGGGCAAGGAAGCCTCCCGGGGGAGGAGAATTAGGAACGGGCAAGAAATGAATCGACGGCTCGTGGAGAAACAGGAGATGGAGAGGGTTTTGGGAGTCACAGAAGAACAAAGAAAAGATCGCTACATGGTGCGAAAAAGTTTTCTTCCATGATGTTGTTGTGGTGGCGGTCTCCTGCCTAGAAACTAGCCCCGTGACTAATTACACTCCGATCATTTCCACCCATTTCTAACCTCCGTGGCAGAATTCCCTGATCCCCCCGACGAAATATAAATAGATACATCATTTCTATAAATTTTTAACAATGCCATTTAACTACCCCATAGTGCCCATCCTTTCCGAGACAGAAGTACCCACCCTCCTAGCCCCACATCCCGCAGCCCATTAAGCAGGCCACGGACTTTATTATTTAGCTAGGATAAGAGGATCTGCAGTAGTAGGAGTAGAGCGAGTTCCCCTTGATGCTATAGTGTGTTGCATTATGCTCTAAGTTATGAATAGTAAACCTGCCGCCGGGACCCCACGCCCATATGAGTCTTTGCCTCCCAAACGAGTGACTTTCTATGACGACACTTAGTTTCGGTCCGACATTAATCCGGTCTTGGCAACAAGGGTGCCCCGCTGTTCCACGTCACACGCCGACCCAAACACCAACCCACACGATCGATCCTTCTCACCCGCCCACCCAC
>QLOI01001661.1:791-38216 GCA_003313605.1 Tuber umbilicatum | reverse complement strand
AAATGGTAATGCTTAGACTGCGAACGAGGAAAGGTATACCGGGTAGGTAGGGAAGTCTACGCTACGAGTTCGGAAGGTCTCCGAGAGTTCCGGCAAGTTACCCTACCTAAGGCAGGTAGTTACCCTACCTTAGGGAGTATAGTTACCCTACCTTGGTAAACAAGTTATCCTGCTTTTGTATAGGAGTTACCCTACCTTGAGCTTAAAAGGTTACGCGAAGTTTTGGGAAAAGTCATAGGATTGTTTGTTATGCAAGATTATATAGGAAGTTCGAATCTGGGCTCAATCGAGTAATCCGTTGTTGGGCTACGAACCAGAGAAAATCTGTCCTAGGACAAACATTGCGAAATCTGAGCCCAACACCCCCCTCTGGCCCCGATGTACAGACACCGCGTCATGGGCCAACTGTAGGGAAGTTGCTGGTTTACTAGTAAAAGCCTATGATTGAAGACGGCGGCGTAATACCGTATACGTTGTCGCCGTCCTTCCGACCGGAAGCTGTTCGCAGGATATATGAGGGGGCGATCAAATGGTTACATGAGACGTGATTCTCGAGTGCATACACCACTAATCCTTATAAGCCTACGGTGGTAGGTGTGTAAGGTATACCGGAAGCGCGGGAGGCCTCCGGTTAAGTGGTAAACCTTCGACTCCCGTATGTCTCCGAAAGACTGTAAGATATCTGGAGGTTGTTAGCGCCCTCTAGATCGTAGTAGTCTTGTCTTGATTGAGGTATTCATCGTCAGTGGCTACAGGTAGCGCCTGTGTATGCCAATAACTTAAGTGTCTCATCACCGGAGTCCGTAGACCAAGCTATCGTGTCGAAGACAGTAAAAGACGATAGACTTGTCAAACGTAATGGTTGTCTACGAGACTTGCATAGACGAATACGAATAGGATAGTGAGTTCCATATTAGACTAGGTTATCAGTAACCTGTTAGTTCGCCACTAACAGGACAGCGACATGAAGAGTTTTCTCCTGCAGTTGATTGCATGTATCAGGATACTGCATGAACACTTCACGTCGTATAATGAACTAGTAGAGCCGGCAAACATTCGCTGTAATGTTAGCCCGAGGCCTAGAGGAGACGGGCATGCTCGCGATGGTGGTGAGCTTAGGAGTGATGGAGAGGAGCTGGCAATATAATTCTACTTAAGTATATGCGAGACCTCTTCTCCTAAGACGATCTACTATCCTCTCGAGAACTTATTGAGTAAAGCTGCGGCTTAATGATATTAAGTTTCACCGTTAATGTTTTCTCTCTTACATATTTCTTCTTCACTTTGCGTACGAAGAAAGCTTCGGTACGGCCGCATCCTTGGGATCCATCTTCCCACAGGGAGCCCCCGTTACACAATGTTATAAGCATTTCGCAGTTTTCTCAACTTTCTCCACTTCTCTATTTTTACAATTACCTGGTTCATGTACTCCCCATTTCTGTTATCCCCCAGGGCAGTACTACTTGATCTAAATAGAAATGCTTGAACACCCAGGTTAGTTATATGCCCATTACACCTATAATTCAAATTATTATTAGGAGAAATCAAATTCTACTTGTCTAAAAAAATGAGTGACTCTTTTACCTAAGTCTCTGCTCGTGTTCATCAAGGAAGCAGCCAGAATCAGCCTCTTTTTCTAGCCGGCAGTCAATGAACATATTATTTCTTGTTGGATTATCCATCATAAAATATCCAATCTGGCCATCGACATCATAATCATCTACAATACTGAGGAATGCATGGCAAATATCCTCTCCAGATTGTGAACCCTCCATTTCTTGCAATGCAAGCAAGGCTTGTATAAGAGTACCGGATGTGGTAGTAAAATGGTCAATTACTCTGTGAAAGGCAACATGATTTGATAAGGTCCCAAGATCAATTGTAAAGTGTATCTGGGATATTGACTGCTGAAGCTCCTTCAACACCAACTTTGACACTAAAATAAAGAAGTATCCAAGCCTTGATTGTATTTGGTGAGGTAGGTAGGAGCTGTGCGGCCTCTGGGTGGATGGCATATAAGAGGTCATGAAGCTCATGAGAAGTTGCAAATGTAAAGGGTAAATTTGTAACGGGGGCTCCCGGTGGGAAGATGGATCCCAAGGATGCGACCGCACCGAAGGTGTTCAAACGCAGAGGTACATCTGGAAAGTACCACCCGCGCATCCCATGATACAAAGACGGGGAGCGTCGCTGCCATCCTCTCACCCGTGCTCTCCCAGTTTCGAGTGCGAAATCAATTCCCCCGAGTATGCGAGGTCTTGCGGTTGCTATACCACTATCTATGGTTCGTCGGATTCTGTCGCGGCGGTAGAGTGCTTGATTGGGGAAATTGGTAGAATGCTCTAGTTTGCGGGATGCAGGGGAGGCAATGCCGGCAAACCACTCTCGCAGGTCATCTTTATTCTCCAAAATCCCGAGAACAACTGAGAGCAAAATGAGTCTCCAGTCGGCAGACGGATTAGGGAGATAGGGCAAGTATACCAGTCATCCGGGAGTCCTACAGAAGGGCCGGACTCCGTATCTCAGTACACACAGACTGGGGGTATCAGTGCGGCCACATCGACCTCGTCCTCCGCTTTGAACCGGACCGCCGTTGCTGGTGAGCCGAGTTTTCTCTTGGTTGTATTGTACGGATAACCCGAAGCAAGGTTGCTTGGGAAGTTTTCGATCTCGGGAGATCACCGAGAAGCCTGATGACCAGAATACGGTATCTGTCCTACCTCGTAACACAAAACCAAGCGATCCAAAACCTCAGAAAAACTGCCAAGCATCAACAGAGCCGCATCCCGCCCTCTTATGGTTGTGCCTGAGGTTCTCAGGCACTTGAATTACGGTGCCGTGTCACCGTTTCTATTTTTCCAGCGCCTGGAGCAAGTGCCATAATAGCCCCGGAACCTCCAAATATCGTGATAGATCCGGATAGATCCTCTCCGGGGATTTCTTTGCCTGATCTCCCCCAAGGCCTACGGCCCCACCCATCTCTTATTTTTCTTCCGTTCAATACACGAACCCCCACAAAGAACTCCCCGCCTTATCATCGGCTTTTTTTCTCTATCATAAAGTCTCAATATCTGGAAAAATAGCTACAAATAGATATCAACGCAGTTCACAGAGGAAATACAAACCCTATAAGATGTCACTCTTCACATAAACTATTGATATTGTGGCCAATTTCCGAAGATTTCTAGTATATTAAAGCGATATCTATGAACAAGAGAAAGAAATGGAGACAGGGCTAATAAGGAAAGACACCAGAAGAAAGAATGGAGACTTGTCCTGTCCGTTTGCGCTCGTTGGCCTGGTTCCACTGTCGGAGACATTGGGGGTGTCGCCGCTGCCCTTGCGATGGGAGATTGTTGCCGCTGCATAATATTTGAATCAATTCAGAAGAATGTGTGTATACAAGAATCATCTCTTCTTATTAAATAAAAGCTCCAGATTTTGATCCCTCAAATTTAAATGTACTTTCTAACAATTTTTGAAGACTGTATCATTATTATTTATATTGATAATTAGATATACATTTTGTTTTCTGGTGGGTCCATGGTGAGCCAGATCCCGGCACCAAGCAGCATTCCTGGTAAATACGTCACCAGGAATACACCGCTGTGTCCTGGCATTCGGGGCCGGGTTGGACGGAAGAGAGAAATCTGGTTAGAGGGGTTGTGAGGTGGTCGGGTGTCCGATTCTAATAAGTTAAAACATAATGATCGGCGAACCACAAGCAAAGGGCGCAGTGATTGGGTGGAACGGAATGGGATTTGGCCGCTCTAGAGTAACAACATGAATCAGCAGTGCCGCTCTCAATCCGTTCTGAGCGTTCTCTAAAGTCATGGTAAGGACAGGAGTATAGACAGAATACACTGAAATCATCTTGACTTTCAACGGATCAATACAGATATCATTCTTCCGCCGGGCTTGTCCCATTCCTCTGGTTGCTCTCCAATGACATCAAGGCAAAGACATAACCATAGACATAATCATAGAAATCCCCATACATCCTTACATTTGTCGAATGAAGAAACCATTCATATCATTCACACAGCTTGTAGAATCCGCCATACTTCACGAGCTTCCTTCACCAACCCGAGCAGATAGAAATAGGACAGAGATACCACAAAGACATACTGCCGATTCTCACAAAGCCCGGCATCCCCCCATACGTATCATACCCCTTACAAAAAAACAAATCAGCACAATGGAAAGTAGGATAGGGTGTGCAAAGAACCGGCGGGGCTAGGGACTGGGAAAGGTATTGAAGTAACGACGGGATTCCAACCAATAACCCGGCACAGACACCTAATCTATCACATAGTATGTAAGGCACTTATTCATAAATTAGTGGAAATAAGGCACAATACTCTCCGGCCGCCAACAAGAATTTTAGCCCTCAGAACTCGATGTCGTGCTGGTCGATCTGCTCGATTCTGGTGTGTCTTGGATGCAATACTACCGCGGGGTCAATAACAATATGCAAAAAGAGTGTGGATAGTAAACTGGAAGGACCCACAGGCTATATAGAAGTTCAGTAAATACACTATGTTGAGAGGTTTAGTAGCAGTGGAATGGTGTTACCTACAAGCTATATAGGCCAAAGGATATGAGGCGTACATGCTTAGTGGGTTAATAGGGAAGAGGGAAGACATGAACTAACCAGCTGCAACACCATATCAACTAAGCATCAGCGAAGCTTACAGAAGAGCTAGAGATTCTCTTACAAACTGAACTGGTCAGCGTGAAAAAATAGGTGCGATATGGATATTCTCAATGCTTACGTCCTGTTGAGGAAGGTAGGTGTGAAGTTAGTCCGGAACCGGGGATATTGAGTAGAACCGTATCAATAGTTGGTTACATACAATCTACAAGGCACAGCGATATAGATGTCAGCTGCCGTCTTGTGCCGGAACTGGTCGCTTACCTCCTAGAGTCCTCCGCGAGCGAGAGATCAGCAATTGCCTCGTTTCCGAAACTGTGGCCAATCCCATTCACGTACCTGCTACAACACTCAGCAAGTCAGAGATCAGCAATTGCCTTGCCACCGGAGTTGTGGTTGGTCCTGTTCACTTACGTCCTACAACACTCAGTGAGTCAGTGATCAGTAGTTGTCTCGCTTTGGAGCTGTGGTTGACCCTGTTCACTTACTTTCTGCAACGCTCCGCGAGCTAGAGGTCAGCAATTGCCTCGTCCCTGGAGCTGTGGTTGACCCTGTTCACTTACCAACTGCAACGCTCCGTGAGCCAGAGGTCAGCAATTACCTCGTCTCCTAAGCCGTGACTGATCCCGTTCACTTACCCCCTAATAGACCCAGCGAGCCAGAGATCAGCAAGCGTCTCCTCTCGGAACCGCGGTTTGATCCTGATAACTTACATGCTACAACACTCGGTCAGTCAATGGTCGGAAATTTCTGCACCCTGGAATCCTAGGTAACCTGGTTCACTTACAAACTAGAACACCCGGAAGTTGGAGAAATTAGCAATTCTCTCGTCCCAGAACCGTGGTCAATCCTGCTCGCACACCTTCTACAATACTCCGCAAACGAGATATCAGCAATTGCCTCGCCCCTAGAGCTGTGGTTGACCCTGCTCACTTACCAACTGCAACAATCCACGAACCAGAGGTCAGCAATTGCCTCATCCTAGGGCGTGAGTTACCATGTTTACCTACCGACTAGAGCACTCGGGGAGCCAGAGATTAGAAATTGTCTCGCGCTGAAACCGTGGTTAACCGTGTTAACTTACCTCCTAACCACTCCGCGAGCCAGAGGTCAGCAATTTCTTCCACCCGAAATACTACCAATCTAGTGACCTACAAGCTGTAGCACCCCGCAATTCCAAAATCAGCTGCCTCCTTGGCCATCAAAACCATTCACCATATCTCCTACCTCCTGTATCTCTGCAAATCAGTAATCGTGATTCTCATCATCACAGGCACTGACGATGCTAACTTACACTCTACACTCAAATGTCAATCCATAGCTAGTCATCACGGTTCCCCAACATCTGCAGTAATGTTTACTTACTTTCTATAATCCCCAAACTTCCGGGTTTAGCAGCACGATAATATAAAGGAGGTATAATAATATGGAGGAGGCATGATCAGAGAATTCAACTCGCCTTCTGTAATGCAAAACAAGCCCTAGATCAGCTCTGCCCCTCTCATGACGGCAAATACACATACCGTCTAGAATTAGCGTTGATTTATTGTTAGTTATACGCCTCTCAACTTGAGTCGATAGGTCCCTCTACCTGCAAGATGTCATACTCCACCCCATCAATATAAGCCCTTACACCCCTTCGAAGCAGCATTTCGACAATATCTCGCTCTTCCCGATAGGCAGCCACGTTTAATGCGGTGCCCCATTCTCCCGACCTAGCATTAATGCCTCCTCCCTCCTCTAATAAGCGCTCAACCACTATTCCATGCCCTAGATACGATCGTAGTATTAGATGTGTAAATTCAAGGGGGGGGCGAGGCCGCCGCTGCACACAGAGCCAGTATATCCCAAGCCATGTCAGAAGACGATTAGATCCAGTTTCACAGATCTGACTGGTCAACTCGAATAGCTCCATTTGCTGACCGTGCGAGTCTCGGAAGTGGTCTGACCAGTGCCTAGCTGAGTAATAAAGAAAGGCATATTTCTCGAGATAATCATGAAGCGCCTTTTCCACGATCCGGCCGTCAACACCCACCTCTAAAGGGTCGTTTTCAAACTCCTGTAGCGAAAGATAGGAAACACAAATGTCAGCCATTACAAAGTTGGATTCCTTAGGGCACAGTGTATACTGCCAGTTTCCCTGGCCGGGCAAGAATCCCTTAATCAGGAACTCCCTTGCGGTTTGGTGAACGAGGTAAATTTTGGAATCAATAACCCGCACGAAAAGACCACACAAATTTTTCACTGTCCGTTCGAATTCACGAGAAAGATCCCCGAGGTCTCGGACTGATTTGTGCTCCCGTTTGATTTTGAACGCGATGTTCATTTCCCGAAGAGTAAGAGGCCTCGAAGCCGCTACCACTATTTTCAGGATTCTTCGGGCTTTGTCGGGATGCGTGCTTTTATCAAGAATACGGGTGTATAACTCTGCCAGGTCGCACGGCGCAGTGGAGACAATGTTAGTAAATTCTTCCCGTGAGTCGTCCTCACAATCCTTCAATATGCCAAGTATAAGAGAAACCCAGAGGAATGTTCGATCGGCCGAAGATTCTAGGAGATCTCGCAAATATCCTAGCCCTCCAGGCCGTCCCCAGTATGACTCGAGGCTCTTAATACCCTCATCGATGACACGAGTGACATCAGAAGTAATTGCCTCGATCTCGTCCTCCCCTTTCAACCGGATTGTCGTTTCGGGTGAACCGAGTTCTCTCTCGATTTTGTGGTAGGGACGACTCGTAACCAGGAATTTCAAGGGTATATCGGAGGCTTGTGGCCCCGAGAGACGGATTATGTGGCGGATAAGCGGAGCAAGAGTCTTGCCATCGCACTCGTCCAATGCATCTACCACACAAATCACATTGCCGCACCCCCCATCCGTTACTGTATTGACCAAAATCTCCCACAATGTATCCACCTCCTCCGTAAACCTCTTGCCTCTTGCCTTAAACTCCTCCTCAGCGTAGCGGCAGAGCGAGTTTCTTTGCTTGAAAAGCTGGTGCAATATTGCGCAAAGAGCAAATGTTGCGCTCCTTTGTTCCTCGCTGTCGTCCTTGAAAAAGAAATAGCAAACGACTGCATTCGTTTGACTCTTCAGATGCCCTATCAGGAATGAAGCGGTGACAGATTTTCCGCAACCTGGGTCGGCAGATAGCCAGAGGAGGCCTGATTTCTTTTCCACCGACCAGTCCTTATACTTTGGATGTTCCGTAACCCAAGTGCATGTTCCCTGTGCTGGCTCACGAACGCGACCTCGGTGCCACTCGTATCTGGATGTGTATAGGCATTGTAAGATTTCAGCGTAATTCTCAGAGGAGTTCGCACCGCTGTAGTAATTGATAGTGGTGGTGGTGTTGGTGGTATTATCGGAGGAGAACTTATTATTCGAACCAGTGTTGCCGCTACCGTCACCCCGAATATCGATATTGGCCTCGGCACTAGAATCACTGTTACCAAAATTAGTGCTTAAGAGCGCAATTGGGTTCAACCGAAACCCCCGTAGCATACCAGCTTGACAGCAAATTTCCCATCTTGTTGATTGGTGTTTGAACCACTCTGGTTTTGACGACTAGGGAAATTAACTGAGTTGTTCGAGGCTTGGACAGGGACTTTCCGACGAGGTGAGAAAGAATAGAAGAACTAAAAGAGTTGAGGATCCTGGAGGCTACTGTTCTTTCGTGGGAGTAGGTCGTCTGCGCGAAACGAAGTAGCTCAGTTAATTCCCCCCTCACCATTCAACTGTTTATAATATTATCACATCAGTAGAGCGGTTGCTCACCGTAAACTTTCAGCTTATCGGTAGGTACTTTGTATTTTCCTCTCCCGCTCTAATATTCTCATGTACCCTCTCACACCTAGTCATTCATGCAAGAGATGGCTTTCGAATTAGTACGCAGCCAGACCCGGTTGCAGTTGCTCACGACAGGCAGTTGTTTGCCAACAGGACAGCTAGTATACCGCTAACAATTGCCCTCTGCGCTCTAACCTGGACTGTATGCAAGAGCAGTTGTGTTCACAATCGCCTCCCACCCAAGCTGCCTGGTGTTAAGTGACATACCGTACATATGGTCTATGAGAGGTGGAAACAAGTCCTTCATCCCCGCCCGTGTTTTCCTACCTATTTAGTTCACTCCCTCCGAACTTAAGGAGGGGAACCCGAGGAACATCTCGGATAGAGTTGCGCTGAAAGTTCGTCCGTTATTTGTCTACCGCTCTCTGTAATCCAATTTATAGCTTCCCTTCTTCCGCCCCCTTCGGTTTACTGACTTAATCTATCCTCGTTCTCGATGACCATGTTCAAATCGAGGTGAGACCAAGCCATCTCGGCACCGTTCTTTCGGGCGTATGATACCATTCCACAACTGACAGAAGATTTTAGTCGAAAAAAAATACACAAATTGATACCGATTCCTGGATCCTGCTTTCACAGTATTGCGCCACAAATTTATATCACAATTCGGGAATTATTGCGCGATCCGCCAAGGATAAAAGCGATGATTGTTCTTTGCCTATCGCGTGATCGATCTACGGTATTTAGGCATGTTGCGTTACTTTCTCGCGACCATAAGGCAACTTGGCCCTCGTCAACCATCGTGCGCTTTTAGCGATCGGCCAGCGAGGTGTAGCAGAACTTATTTGTAGAAGAAAAAAATAACACTTTAATCGACAAAGGTCTTAGAATAAAATAAAACAATCTGAGTAGGGATTAAAGAAATTCTGCGCTTGGATGGAACAGAATTGAGAAACAAAGATATGAGAGAAAGAAAACGATCTGGAGATTGGCTTGTTAACCCGCGACTTATCATTCTATACAAGCGGGCAAATGACCTCCTTAAATACAAAATAATGTTACTCCCATGCCGGGAGTCTTCTCGACCCAATCTCTGTATCACAACAACTTCTCATACTATCCTACATGCTAGCGGCTTCTTTTCCGCTCTGGTTCCCTGCTCTTCTTTTACGTTCCATCTCGGCCACAATTCCACCGGTCTTCGTGCCGACCATTTCTCCATAACCACTCCACCGCTCTTTATCCCGATCTCTTTATCATCCCAGTTCTATCGCTGTTTCTTCCGTTTCATATTACTACCATGGGTCTTCCTTTGTCGCACTCCATTCTGCTCACTCCTCATTCTCGTATTCACTTCCCATACAATTGTCGTTCCACCTAATACCCTCGCACAAAGTAAAGAAACAAATTTCGCACATGACCCCGAAGGCCCGCTTCGGGGTAAGCGCCGGTGATTTTCAATAGGGATCGGGGAGGAGGATAGAAAGGGTTGGTGTTGGAGTCGGGGGTGGTAGCCGGGCTAGCATGATGGGATACTATATACAATTGATCAGGCTTGATACGCACTTAACTCACGCTCAAGGACTTCCAGAGTCGCGAAGTCCCCTCCGCCTAAACCGCATGGAAACCTCTCTCCTGCAACCAAGCCCATCATAATACTTGTACTGTACAACCGCACATAATCAGGTAATAGTTATCATGGTCGTCTCGGGAGAATTGGTATAGGCATATCACCCTACATAACTTAAGCTTAAACTTGGACTTAGGCCCCGTTCGACTAACCACTGAGCAGTCCATTCGAGCGGGAAATCGATAAGGCCCAGCCATTCCCTTCAACGGTACCGTCCAGGAAAAGTATTGAAAGTCCGGTTAACCAGCTTTCGTTCGTCAAAACCCTGTAGGAACGGTCAAAAGTGAAGTAGACTTCAGGAAATCCTTTCCATCTGCCGTTCGGCATCCTTGACGACCATTCCTCGGCCTTAACACCGACAAATTGTGTCGAACGGTCGGGTCGACCGAAGACCTTTCAAAGGGGGGAAAAAAGTTCTTGAGCAACCGTTCATGGTGGCCGAACCGTTGTTTCCCGGAACGACGTATAAACAATTCATCGGTAACCGAACGAAGCATTATGCGCACGTGCAATAGTTGACTAAGTTACACATTGTAGGAGGAGCCGAAACCGGCATGTCACTGGAGTCTGACATCTGATACAGAAAACTAAGCAACAGAAGAATATCATAATTCAGCACTTTGGTCTTCAGAAATGATCAACTCTATAGTAGATTACCCACATTGCTATTATTAGGAAGCCAAAATTCGCGGGCGAAATGAACGCGATAAAACAATAGGGATGCGGGGGGGGGAGAAAGTATTCTGGAGGAATAGATTGGGGTTTCCCGCAACCACACAGAAACCCACAAATTAATTTTAATATAAAAAATACAGAAAGTAGGCGAACACATAAAATGCGTGCAGAGTAGAAAACCGAAATTACGGAGATCTATATTGGTAATGAGAGATACCGGATGTCGATACCCCCGAAGTTTCATAAAATCAAGCTTCAACACGATCGCGGGATATAAACACCTCGATCCTAATTGCACTAGTGGGGATATCAAACGTGCAAGCAGCATCGGGATGGAGAAGAAATTTACTATGGATATGCAGAGATTGTGAGCTATGATAGAGGTATCGAAGGTTTCTAATTTGTTTATCCATTTCCCTTCTCTATTCTTCCATTTTGCTTCATTTTTTTCCCCAACCCAATCCCAATGACGAGTTGGGCTCGCCGTTCATTCGCGAAGACCTGAGGATCGGCGTTTGATATTATTGGAAATCACTGATGCTCACTCGGCTGCGAACGCTACTAACTATTGATCATTGCCGGAGGAATGACCTTAACGCGACAGAAATACGACTGGTAAGGCATGTTGGGGCTCGTGTCACTGGCACAGTATATAGATACCTCGTGCAGTATTCCTGCCTTGATGCCATAGCCGGCACCCTCAGACGGAGAAAGAGCAACCATAAAGATCAAATAAGGAACAGACGAGGGTCTGAAGAATACACCTGGGGGGGCGCAAGACATACCAAAATCATAACCATCAATCAGGTATAACATGAAAGCGAAAAACTTTCAGAACAAAGCATTTGAGAGCTTGAAGGAATCTCCGCATATCGGCAGTCACGCACCTCAGCGTTCTATATAGTTCACCGTATTTTTGATTTTTTAATTGATATGGTTTCTTGTATTGTTCAATGCCGTTATAAACGATCATGGGGGAAGGGAGGAAACCGGATCACGGTGGACTATGCGGCCTTGTTCCGGATAAAACTTCCCCCCGATTAACCCAAGTCGGGAGTGAGCCGACCTGGCCCAACTGAATCTCAGTGAAAGCTTGACCCAACACAACCCAACCCGAAAATTGATAGCCCAGGTCAGACCAATGTACCCGTTAGGTCTCCAGCTAAATAAACGGAGAGACATGTATATATCGGTTTTAAATGGGGTTCAAGGGAGGATGAGAAATCTTATCTTATTCTCACCCTCTACATGTTTTACCCCTAAAAAAACTCTCTATTACCCTCCCCGCTTCACCTGCTGCTGCTGCTCCCTCGGGCACCGAATTTATTTCCGAGCCTGCTCAATCTAGTTGGCTTTTATGATTGCCTTTCATAGATGGGAGGCGCGAATTTTAAGTGGGCTACCGGATTTTTGGTACATGATATGGGGTAGTTTTGCGGACATTGCATACATTCCCAGTATCTGCCGTTAGGACCTCAGCAGTTATTCCTCCGATTTCCTTGGATTGTAGAATGAGCTCACAGTTGTAGATATGTTTGAACCAGCAATCGAAACCCGGGAATTCATTCCTGTGCCGAAGCCGTGTTTACAAATCCAGAAATCGAGGTTACTACCAAGCTCTATCATTCCACTTATCATATTTGTTCAAGTTTTGCATTCGATATGGCTGAAACCGTGAGACATCTCTCGTGCCATCACCTGAGCCTCCCCCGCCACGACATGCCATCAACCGCACCCGCAGTCGTATCCCTAGCCCTGAAACCCACTACTTTACCCTGTGGGATTCACCGCCCGCGCTAATGACTATCGTGCTAGGTATTGCCGTCATGAGAGGCGGGGTGCCAAAGACTATCTAGTCTGGTCAGTCGCCATTGGTAGTCCCCGGAGCTTCTTGAGACCTCTTAACCTTCCGGAACACTGCTAGAGGATTTCTTTTCAAATTCTCAACCAAGCTAGAGATAAGTTGTTCATGAATTTAGTTTTACTTCCCCATTTTGTTTTTCGTCTCTTTCTTCAGCTTTGCCTTGTGTAATGACTTGCACCTCTATACCCTAGCAATTGGGGCTAAGTCGGGCGGAAAGAAAAAAATCCGATTAGAAGGGTAGTGAGGCGGTCGGATGTCTGGTTTCGTGCGATAGACAATAGCGTCGCAGAATAACTAGCAAACGGTGTAGTGACTCAGCGGAATAGAACGGGACTTGACCATTATTGAGTAACTATATGAAGATTGTAAAGCACCGCGGGCATCGTTCCATCTGCTCGGCGCTCTCTTTAAAATAAGGATAAAAAGGCAGGAGTATAAATAAGACATATTGTAATCATCCTAACTGCTCCACGGATTGACACATATCTGTCTTCCTCCGGTCACGTCCTATTCTGTGGCCGCTGCTAGGACGATAAGGGAAAGACGAAATCATATATATAAGCATAGAAACTATGTAACGATGTAATCCCTCGTGCCCTTGAAAGCGAAAAGAGTCTCCAGCCGGCAGATAGATTGGGGAGATTAGGTCAGTATTCCGGGCCTCCGAGACTCCCGCAGAAGGGATCCAGACCCCGCATCCCATTTCCTACAAGCTCGGTAATATCAGTGCGATAGAATTGACTCCGTCCCTCCCCTTGCGCAAGATCGCCGTGGTTAGTGAGCCAAATTTCTCTCGACTCAGGAGGATGATACGGGTAGCCCGCAGCGTTGAACCCCGGAGTCGCGTGGGAAGTTTGCGATCTCAGGAGACAGGTTGGGTGTGATAACAGAAAAACCGGATGAATCGCATATCTGCCTTACCTTGTAACACAAAATTACGCGCCGCTCAATCAGAGAACAGCCGCCAAGCACCAACAGAGCCGCGCCCTCTTCCAAGGTTTTCAGGCAATTGGACTATCGGTATTGTCGCCCGCTATTCCTCTGCCGTGAAGAATAAATGCCAAAGTAGCCTCAGGATCTCCTAATGTCGTAACAGATCCTCAGGTCCTCACAAGGGATCATTTTTTACCGCATTACGGACAAGGCCCGCGGCTCAATCACCCATCGCCCAAATTTTGTTCCGAAATCCCCAACTTTCGTTCTACTTGTAAAGGTGCGCTAAATCCGGGGTCGGACCGATCACCGAATATCTTCTGAGTCTACCTGCTAGTTTCCCGCTATGGGGGGTTGCCATCTTGCCTGCCACTGATGACACTAAGAGCGGGTATTTGAGAGCATTAATGCGTGTTCACTGGTTAGATCACCCTTGCCCCAAATGTCAATTTTGTGAAGAGATAAAAGGAGGCCGAGTTGATCTGAAAGAGGAACCGTAACCCTAACCCTACCTCACCATCACCCAGGATAGCACCCGGTTCTTAAAGCTCCCGAGTGCCGGAAGCCGGTTCATCTATACCGGGCGCCAGTTTAATGCTTCTCCTGCCTGACAGGTCGGATGACAGAAGATAATCCCCATTCAACCCCATCTTCAGGTAGATGACGAACTGACTCCAGCAATGGGAGACACCGGAGAAGAAATAAGAAAAAAGCGAGCTAGGGAGGGACTCAGCGTCTAGTTTTCCAAGTGGGCCGTATCAAATTGAAGGGGGTTTTTGCCCACAGATTGCTCTTATCGACATATCCGATAAATGGTGTAACGATAGTGCGAGGGGAGTCATGCGGGAATCGAATTTTGGGTAGGAAAGGGAGGAGAGGTATGGCCATGGGCTTTGTTATTACATCTTGTTCTATACTCAGTTGAGAAGGATGAAGGCAAATATACAGTATACAAAATGCACGATAAAAACTTCTTAACCTTTCCATCATTGCCACACATACCTTTGCTGCAATGGACCCACACCACTTGAAATTTCCTTCCAACAGCAGGCTTACCAGATATTTTTTCCAGTGCGGCGCCAGACAACCTTTCGAGCCTTAACCCCACTCAAAATAGCTAGTATCGAGGAGCAGAACAACACCCCCACCCCCAAAACATGGGGAAGCAAAGCGGGCAAGCAACTGGACCAGTGTGAGGATTTACTTCATCCCAACGCCAAACCCCAGATTAATAGCAATGTAGAAAAGCTGGTTTTTTTGCTCTATAACCGGCCCTGGTCTACTATTTCTTTCGCTCGTATGACCCTGTTGTCCTCACAGTGCGTGTGGAGCAACCGTGTGTGTTAAGTATAACTCGAAGAGAGAAACGACGAACACAACGATTGCTACGTTATATGCTAGTTAAGAACAAAACAGAAACTACGCATATCTCCTCGAACAATGAACACCTATAGGAGCCACGAAAATCCCCCGAACAAGGGTAAACGGGGGTGCTAGGAAACAACAAACGCGGCAGAAAACAAGTCACCGCCGACCCGAACACTACCCTCCTACCCCCGAACTCAATTCCTAAACCCAACCGCACAAGGGAATCCGAGACAACGGCGCAAGCATGAGATCAAGTTTCCGATAGTCCGTTGAGCAGTGTTCAGCACCCGTATATCTCCCTCAGTTCGCTTCGCTGCGGGCCCAACGGTCTCGTTAGGCTGACTCGGGTTATGGCTCGTCGGGTTGGGTTGGGTAGATTCGAACACTCTCTGGGCCAAGGCCGTTAGGTCCAGTGTTCGCAGCCGTCCAGTCCGTCCGTCTTTGGGTGCGGACGGGATGGACTGTGGCTGGTAGTCCCTCTTTTTAGGAGGGCTAGGACGGACTATGCCCGGGAGGGTGAGGACCGGACGGACTACAGGGGACTATAGTCTAGTGCTTGGGCCTTGAGTTCCAGCCCGATTGAAATCATGAGACATCACTCGTCTGGTCCCCTGCGGTCCTCAACCATCCCCGGCCGTCCTCACCAATCCTCCACCGTCCTCAACCATTCCCTGCAGTCTCCCATCTTGCCCGGCCGTCCTCGCCCATGGCCCACTGTCCTCCACCGTCCCCGGCCGTCCTAACCCATCCCTGGCCGTCCCCCGCCGTCCATCCCCCTTGCCCTGTACTAATGTGTCTCACCCTGTAGGGCCCGCCGTCCTGCTCAAAGACGGCCGTCCTGTCTTTGGGGCGCGCTGGACGGACTACAGCTAGCCGTCCCGTCCCGTCCGGGGCTCTTGGCAGTCCCCCCGCAGGGCCCCGCCGGGCCCCCGGACAGCTGCGAACACTGGTTAGGTCTGCTCATTATTGAGCTGGGCTAACTCGTTACAGGACTTGTTGAGATTGTGCAATGAGCTTATGGTTGTTGACACTCGAAGGGGCAGATAAAAGCTGAAAATTAATTCGTGAGCGGAAGGGATAATTACGGTTTCAAACATCGAGATCGCTCTTCGGTTTATTGATTTCACTTATTTGTTCTGTTTCATACCTGGTATGCGCTGGGACCAGAAGAAATTACCCTTGCCTTGCCGGTACCATTTTCCCCAGATTTTGAATCTTCCAGTTGCGCCTCTTTCCATCGCCTGCGGCCCTACCTACCCTTGCCCCTGAAAGCGACTACGCTACCCTGAAGGGCCAATCGTCCAAACAAAAAACCCCTGCGGTGAGATAGTGCTGTCATGAACCGAGCGGTACCCGTCATCCGGCCTAGTCCGCGGCGCCGGCAGTACTCGAGTACTCTTGTGGGCGTGCTGAGCCCCCTGCATTTTTTGGAACAAAACTGGAAGATCCCGTTTGTATTCCCAACCAAGCTAGAAATGTCTACTGATTCCATTTTGGTCACCTCCTTTTTGGCTTTGTTTCTTTTCCCAGTTCTATCTGGTCTAACAGACACACATTGCTGTACCGTAGTAATTGGGGCGAGGTCGGATGTCACATTTCAATAAATTCTACTGACATAATAGAAATAAAGAGAAACACCACCATAACCTGCTACCGACTGCCGCAAATTGCGACATCATGCTACCGGTATCATACCCCCGCTAAAAGAACCCTCGACAATAGAAAGTAGGGTAGGGTGCGAAAAGAAAACCCGGCATGGCCGCACCCGTAAAAATATTGAAGCAACGACGGGGGCCGAGCCGACCCTCCATCACAACTTCCTACTCTAACATACAGTTAGGAAAGTGTTTAACCAATAACTAAAGAAATCAAGACATAATACTCACCGATCGCCGGACTAGCGCTAGAGTGCGATAAGGCTGCGCTCGGGCGGGCTAACGCGTCCGGATCCGGTGCATCAGGGATGCGAAACTACCGCGGAGTCAATAAAAGCGCGAACAAATGGTACACATAGTAAACTAGAACGACTCACAGGCTACACAAAAGTTCAGTAAATAGAGGTTTAGAAGGGATCAAAATCATATCACTCACAAGCTATATTGGCAAAGGATTGTGAAGCGTGCTATAGTTTAGTGGGTGAACAGGGAGAAGGAATGAAGGAATTAACTGACAAGCTATGACACAATACCAGAGTAAGTATGAGTGATAGACTGCAGAAGGGTGGATAGAGCATTCCGTACAAACTGGGGCGGTCAGCGTGCCAAAATAGGTGCGATATGGAGATTCGTAATACATACCTCCTAGGAAGAAGGCAGGCGCGAAGTCAGTCCAGAATCAGAAACATTAAGCAGGGCTTCAACAATAGTTTGTTACATACAATCTACAGGGCACAGCGAGATAGATGTCAGCTGTTGTCTTGTCCCGCAACCATGGTTGGTCCTAGTTGCCTACCTCCTACAGAATTCCGCGAACTAGATATCAGCAATTGCCTCGTCCTGGAGCTGTTGTTGGTGCTGTTCACTTACGTCCTACAACGCTCAGCGAGTCGGAGGTTATCAATTGTCCCATGTTAGAACTATGTCTGATCCTGTTCGCTTACCTCCTACAAGACACGGGGAGCCAATGGTTAGCAATTGCCTGATCCAGGAACCGTGTCCGATTCACTTACATACTACCACACTCCGGGAACCAAAGTCAGAAATTGTCTTGCCCTTGAACTGTGATTGATCCTGTCCACTTACGCCCTATAGCACTCGGTAAATTAGAGGTTAGCAATTGTCTCGCCCTGGAACAGTGTTTGATCCTGTTCACTGACCGTCTATAACACTCCGTGAGTCAGAAGTTAGCAATTGACTCATCCCAGAACCGTAGCTGATCTGGGCCACTTGCATACTACAACACTCCGGGGGCTAGAGGTTAGCAATTATCTCGCCTTGGAACTGCGGTTGATGCTCACTGACCAACTACAACACGCCGCGAGCCAGAGGTCAGCAATTGTCTCACGCCGGAACGCGGTTGATCCTGTTCGCTTACCTCCTACAACAGTCCGCGAGTTAGAGGTGAGCAACTGCCTCGCCCCAGAACCGTGGCCGAGCATGTTTACTTGCCTTCTACAAGACTCCGAGAGGCTGGAGGTCAGCAATCGTCTCATCCTGGGATCGTGGGTCCCCAGTTCACTTACGCACTAAAACGCCACGAGCGCCTGCGATCAGTAATTCTCCCACCCTTGAACCATAGCTGATTATGACTTACCAACTACAACGCTCCCCGGGATAGAGATCAGCAATTATCTCGCCATCAAACCGTAGTTAGTCCCGTTCACTTACTGACTACAGTACTCAATAAGCCATTGGTTAGCAACTACCTTGTCTTGGAACCCTGGTTGAACCTGCTCACGTACTGACTACAACACGCCACGAGCTAGGGGTGAGCAATTCCTTCTACCTGAGGTGCTCTTGGTTCAGTGACCTACAAGCTGTAGCACCCCGTAATCCCAAAATCAGTCGCCGGCTTTATTGTGAAAGCATTCACCGTGTCTCCTACCTTCTATAACTTTTCATATCAGCATTCCCCACTCTGATCATCACAGGCATTGAAGATGCTAACTTACACTCTACACGCACAGGGAAATTCAGAGTCAGTCGTTACGGTTACTCAAAATCTCTAATACTGTTTACGTACTCTCTGCATCTCCCAAGCCTCTGGGGTTAGCAACACGATAGTGTCAAGGAGATATGATCCGAGGATGTAACTCGCCTTCTGTGAAGCGAAATAAGTTTTAGATCAGCTCCAGACCCCTCCCATGATTTATAAATACACATACCATCTAGAAGGCATGGTTAATCTACTGTTAGTTATGGGCCAGTTTTTTCGAATCAAGAATCCCTCTACCTCCATGATGTTATAGTACGTCCCATCAAAACAGGCTTTGAGGTTGCTTTGAAGCAGCTTTCTAGTAATATCCCCGTGTTTCTGGTAAGCGGCCATGTTTAATGCGGTGCCATAATATTCCGTTTGAGCATTGATATCTCCTCCCTCCTCTAATAAGCGCTCTACCACTGCCCCATGTCCTAACCACGACGCTATCATTAGATGTGTTAAATGGCGGGGGATAGAAAAATTCGGGTGGTCTTTGGACCAGTATACTGCACGCCAGGTCAGAAAACGATGAGATCTCGTTGCACAAATCTGTCGTGTCGACTCGAACAACTCCATCTGCTGACTCTGTGAGTCTCGAAAGTGGTCCGGCCAGTATCCAGCCGAGTAATCAAGAAATGGATATTTCGTCAGGTAACCAAGAAGCACTTCCTTCTCAATATCGCCGTAAGTACCTAACTCTTGAGAGTCGTTTTCAAACTCCTGTAGCGAAAGATAGGAAAGACAAATGTCAGCCATTACAAAGTTGGAATCCCTGAGGCACAGTGTATACTGCCAGTTTCCCTGGCCAGGCAACGATCCCTTAATCAGGAACTCCCTTGCGGTTTGGTGGACGAGGTAAATTTTCGAATCAATAACCCGCACGAAAAGCCCGCACAAATTTTTCACTGTCCTTTCGAATTCAGCAGGAAGATCCCCGAGGTCTCGGGCTGATTTGTGACCCCGCTTGATCCTGAACGCGATATTCATTTCTCGAAGCATAAGAGGTCTCGCAGCCGCTAACACTATTTTCAGGATTCGTCGAGCTTTGTCGGGATGTGTGCTTTTGTCAAGAATCCGGGTGTATAAATCTGGTAGATCGCGTGGTGCAGTGGAAACAATGTTAGTAAATTCTTCCCGTGAGTCATCCTCACTATCCTTCAATATCCCGAGAATAAGAGAAACCCATAGGAACGTCCGATCGGCTGAAGACTCAAGGAGATCTCGCAAATATCCCAGCCCACCAGGCCGTCCCCAGTATGACTCGAGGCTCTTAATACCCTCATCTATGACACGAGTGACGTCAGAAGTAATTGCCTCAATCTCGTCCACCCCTTTCAACCGAATTGTCGTTTCGGGTGAGCCGAGTTCTCTCTCGATTTTGTGGTAGGGGCGGCTCGTAACGAGGAATTTCAAGGGAATATCGGGTGCTTGTGGTACCGGAAGACGGGTTATATGACGGATAAGCGGAGAAAGGGTCTTTTCTTCGCACTCGTCCAATGCATCTACCACACAAATCACCCCGCCGCACCCCCCCCCCGTTACCGCTCTAATCAAAATATCCCACAATGTATCTACCTCCTCCGTAAAGCTCTTGCCTTTTGCCTTAAACTCCTCCTCAGCGTAGCGGCAGAGCGAGTTTCTCTGCTTGAAAAGCTGATGTAATATTGCGCAAAGAGCAAATGTTGTGCTCTTCTGTTCCTCACTGTCGTCCTTGAAAAAGAAATAGCAAACGACAGCATTCATTTGACTCTTCAGATGCCCTATCAGGAATGAAGCGGTGACAGATTTTCCGCAACCCGGGTCGGCCGATAGCCAGAGGAGACCAGATTTCCTTCCCTCCAACCAGTCCTTATACTTTGGATGTTCCGTAACCCATTTGCATGTTCCCTCGGCCGGCTCACGGACCCGACCTCGGTGCGACTCGTATCTGGATGTGTACAGACATTGTAAAATTTTGGCTTGGTTCTCGGAGGCGTTCCCACCACCGTAGTAATTGATGGTGGTGGTGGTAGTGGTGTTTTCGGAGGAGATCTTATTATGAGAACCGGAGTTGCCGCTACCATCACCTACTCGTAGAATATCGATGTCGACCTCGGCACTAAAATCACCGTTACCGACATTAATGGTTAAAAGCGTGAATATATTCAAGCAACAATCCCGCAGCCTACCCTTGCGGTGAATGGCCCTCATGAGTGCTTGAATGCCAATTACCCATCTTAATGATTGAACCGTGAGAAGTTTCCTTTTTCCGAGCGGGGAATTAGCTGAGCTCTTCGGGACTTGTAGAAAAAGCCTCAGGCGAGGTTAGAAAGGATGGAAGAACTAAGGGGCTAGGAAGCCTGGAGGATAGCCCTCTTTCTTGCCTGTAAAATTGTCGGGGTCAAGGGAGGGAGTCCAGGTAACCCCCCCTCTCCTCACCACTCAATCAATTGTTCATAATATTACCATATCAGCTGTTGCTAACGGTAAATTTCCTCTTATCGGTAGATACCATATTTTCCTATCTCGCTATACTATTCTCACATGCTCTATCACACCCACCTTAGACATTCCTGCACGAGAAAATTTTGAATTCGCACGTGATTAGCTAAGCTCGGTTGCTGTTGCTAATCGCTCATAGTGGGCTGAAGTTTCAAAGAGATTGTGAGTAGACTATGCCGCCAAAAATTGTTTTTCCACACGTCTCTGTATGCGAGTGCAGTTGTGTTCACAAATATCTCCCCCCAAGCAGCTATTACATAGTGTTAAGTGAAACATCATACCTTACATATCATCTACCAGAGAGTAGAAACAAGTTCTAAGAGTACGTCCCCGACTGAGTTTTCCCACCTACTGTATTTCGTTTGCTTCCTCTGAAGTCCAAATCGAGGCGACACCGAGCCAATTAGGGACGATTTTCCTGGGCGCACCATCTCACAACTGGGAAGGAGATTTTTAGCTGGAAAAATACACTACTGATTCCCGGATCCTTCCTCCACCTTATTCCGTTACAAATTTATATCACAATTCCGGAATTATCGCGAGATCGGTCAAGGATGGAAACGATCATGGTTTTTCCCCATTGCGTGTTTAATGTATTCGAGCGTGTTACATCCCTTCCCCCCCGCACTACGGCAACCGGGCGGTCGCGAATCATCGTGCGTTTTTAGCCATTGGCGAGCGACGAATAGCTACACTTCTTTGCGGAAAAAAACAACAACCACGAAACAGAGCAGAGGACGGGGGAGGATAGGGAGGGTTGGTTTTCGTCGCGTTGTTTGGATGGGATTCTAGCCACTTTTCAAAACCCGCAACTCCAACTCGCCGGTCCCACGGTGCATCTGGAAGGTACCACCCACGCACCCTCTAATGGGGGGCCAAGGAGCATCGCCCTCATCACCCGTTATCTCCCAATTTCGAATGCGGAAGCAATTCGCCAGAGTGTGCGAGGTCTTACAACTGCTACTCGTACAGCCATATTTAGGGTTGGTCGGGTTTGTCGTAGTGGTGCAGCTCTTGATTGGGGAAATTGGTATAACACTCCACGAGATTGCGGGGCACACTAGAGACAAGATTCTAACAGTTTTGATCTTATAGTACCGGTATATAGTAGCTAGGGTGTTTACTGTTACACAAACACAATTTCGGGTACTGAACCCACCTCGGGTAAACTTGGTAACAATTTTCGATTGCACGTGGCCAAGCCGAAGTTGCGTGGGGAGTTCGCGATCTCGGGAGGTACTCGTGCTTCTCAGCCAAGATTTGGCACCCCATTTGTCCTAGCGTGCAGCACTAGTTCTTCTCCACCAAAGGGGTATAGTGTGCTAATAGTGCACTGCTAGGGGCAGTTGGGAAAATAGGCATGGTAAGGGTGGTTCGCTATAGGAAGTCCAATAATGATAGATCAAAAACATAGTTCTATTAAGCATTAAACTTATTGTCTCCTCCCCATGCACGAACTTGTAAGAGGTTGAGGTGAAAATTCATACAAAACCGATCAACCAACTCCTGAGACATACGATCCCACTCATATTTAAGTGCATTTGCTACCTCTTCTCCTGTCTGTTCACCAGTACCTCTAAATCCATACTCCATCATTCGATCCTTCAGATAATTCCAGCATGGTTCAATCTCATTCAAATCAGGTGAGTTGAGAGGCCACTTAGGAATTCTGTGAATCCCGTGAGCAGCAGCCTCTTCACGATCCATCTTAGCTGCAAGAGTATGATTACCAGCATTGTCCTCTACTACCCAACACTGCCGTTCAGTCTGAGCCTGAATATGTTGGACAAATGGGTAAAGACGTTCATGAAGAATTTCTTTACGATATAAAAACCAGTCTAATCCTCCACCAGCACTTCTGGTATGTATCTCCTCACCAAACTCCCTGTAGGGACGTCGGGGCATTCGCCGTGGTTCATGTGGTGCTCGGTTTGAGTTGTACTGCGCGATACTTCGATTTAAGGCCTGCAAATAGGTATATTCTTCTGTGCCAGGAATTGTGGCATTATGTCTCCGTTGTGCTATCCGCTGTGCCCGCTCCCCATTCTTTCTTCTCAGTTCTTCATTGTTTGCATCTCGCTCTTCCTGGGTTTCCTTTATCCATACCCATAAGCGACCTTTAAAACCCAGTGAAATACTCCCAGAAACCATAACGTAATTTACGGGGTAACGGCTCTTCACCGGGATGCGGCTCCTAATGGCAACCAATGCAACACCAAATGTATATTTGAATATCTATAGAAATAGTAATGATACAATATTGAAAATTGGTTAGAGAGTACTTTTAAATATGGAGAATCAGAATCTGGAGTTTTTATTTGATAATAAAAAGTGATTCTTCCTGTATACCAACTTTATGTCAAGCCAGTTGAAATAGATTCTGGAGCATCTTAACTATTGAGAAAATTGGAAACCTTTCCAAAATATCTAGTTTGAGTAAACAATAAGATCTTATAGGTCTTGTATTTGATATATAAACTGCTTTGGCATTTGTTAGTAGCTAGTTGGAAGGTAGTATGAGTATTGAAAAAAATATAGCAAAATATTTATCTTGCAAACTAAATTAGAAGATAACAACTTATTGGAGTTACATGATATACCAATACTTTGTAATATACTTTGGTAAGGTTATCCGAGACACTATATGAATTTTCAAGCCATTCAAACATGTCTTGAAAATTTTATTCCTCATGTAATTTGGAGAGAAATACTGGCTGCAAGTCTCCAACATATAGGTTATACATGTGGGATAACTCTAACGGCAGGGTTTTGTGGTCTTCTCATATAATTAAAACTATTGAATGAGTATTAATTGATTTGGGCAATGGGTTTTTAGAGATTTCAAGTTTCATCCACAAAGATACTAAATTTTTCACTGAATTTCTAGCTTTTAAGAGTTCAAGTAAGAAATCTCCAAAACTGAATGGCCAAATCTACTAAAACTTATTCAATAGCTTTAATTATATGGGAAGGCCATAAAACCATGCTTTTAGACTTATTGCATATGTATAGCCTACATGGTAGAGACATGAGGGGAGTATTTCTCTCTAAATTACATGAAGAATAAAATTTTCAAGACATCTTCTAATGGCTTGAAAATTTATATAGTGTCTTGGATAATCTTACTAAAGTATATTACAAAGTATTGGAATATCATTTATCCCCAATAAGTTGTTATCATCTAATTTAGTTTGCAAGATAAATATTTAGCTCTATTCTTTTCTATACTCATACTACCTATCAAATAGCTACTAACAAATGCCAAAGCAGTTTATATATCAAATAAAAGATCTATAAGATCTTACTGTTTACTCAAACTATATATTTTGGAAGAGTTTTCAATTTTCTCAATAGTTAAGATGCTCCGCAATCTATTTCAACTGGCTTGAAATAAAGTTGGTATACAGGAAAAATCACTTTTTATTATCAAATAAAAACTCCAGATTCTGATTCTCCATATTTAAAAGTACTCTCTAACCAATTTTCAATATTGTATCATTACTATTTCTACAGATATTCAAATATACATTTGGTGTTCCGTTGGTTGCCATTGGGAGCCGCATCCCGGTGAAGAGCCGTTACCCCGTAAATTACATTAACTCTTAACCCAGACTTAGTTTTTTCAGGTACAGCAGATGCATATGGATCTTCACCCTTCCGTCTTGTGATATTTCGAAGTCTCCGAGGGGCTCCAACCTCGAAAATCATCTCATCGCTAAAAACAAAGGATTCAATTGGCTGAGAAAGACCCTAATTGACAAGATCCAAGCGACTTAGCTTGCATGCAGCATCCAACGGTGGCTTCACACGGCGCTTATATCGATATAAGTTATGATGTTGATGCATTATACGGTATGCTGTAGCTGCGGAAACATCTACACCAGCCTCTCGAGCAATTTCCGGAAACGTCAACAATCGGTGTTCCGTATCTTGGACCGCAAGCATACCTATTCAGTTTGATTCCTCAGAGCCAGCGGGATATTTTTGTGAAACAGCAGGCTCAGAACGAACTTTGTTGCCCAGTTCGACTGTTGCCAGCATATCTTGTATCGTCCGGTTGGCATTTGTGCAGCGTTCCTATTTTCCTGTTAATTCCTTTTTCTTTATACTAAGATTGGAAGTCTCACCTCAATCCGGTTGAAGATCCGACGAACAGTTTCACGATTGATTTGAAGAGATACAGAAATTTCATCAAAGCTCATTTGTGTACACATGCGAAGAGCAACAATAGCTGCTTTTGCTGAGATTGAAAGGCTTTTCCCATGGGGGGCATCGTGGAAAGAATTTGAAAGTAATAGAGACTTTGCGTAAAGACTCCGGATGTGAGGCGAATGGGGTTTTAGAACAACCAGATCGCTAGGATTTGACTCTGGATGCGAAATCGCAAAGTCCCTATTACAATGCCTTCTACTCGAGTATGAGTACCATCACCCCCCCTCCTCCTGGTTTACACTATACTGATATGGTGACTTTCTGAAAAGAGTTTGGCACAACACTAGTTACATACCCTCAGCGGATAAAAACTTGTGCCACACACTAGGACGAATGGGGTGCCAAATCTTGGCTGAGAAGCACGAGTAGGTTATGTAGATGTGATTGTGGAATTGCTAGATGACTTGCATATCAGCCCCATATTGTGGCACAAAATTAAGCGCCGCCACAGCGGAGACCATCTGCCAAGCACCAACGGAGCCGCACCCCCACCTTAGGTTTCCATGTGTCATGATACGAGCGCTTGATCATCGCCGCTATCTCCATCCTAAGAGTGAGCGTCAAAATGGCCTAATATCGCGATAAACCCTCATAAATCCTCACCAGAGATTTATTTTCCAGATTGCAGTCGAAACCACAGCTCCTCACCCATCGCTTATTTTTCGTTCCAAACTCTACAGCACCACCCGTGCGCAAAATCCGGGGACGGATTGACCACGAAGTATTATCTATCGGGAATGCCGGATCCGCGGCACGGGGGGGTTGCCATCTTGGCTTCCGCCGTTGACCCGAAGAGTGGGTATTTGAGGGCAATTGTATGCGTTTACCGGCTGGTTTGCCCTTTGCTCCAATGACCCTTCCGCGATGAGATGTCGGAGGGGGGCTAGTGGATCTGAAAAGACGGGAGAACACTAACCCTAACCCTAATTCTACATTTTCGGAAGTCATAGCTACTCTGCATGCTCGCCATCATTACCGCTATCCGTCGTCGTTAAATTTACTTGTCGTTGCTATCCGTCGTTCTTACCCGCAGCCTTTGCAAAGTCGTCACTGGAAGTCATCACCCGCAGCTGTCGGAAGAAAGTCATCGTCATTGGAAAGTACGAGCTTCGTGCGCAAGGTATGAGCACGGAAATGAAGTGGCTGTTATCCGTTGTCACTATTCGTCCCTGGAAATAAGCATGGAAGCCGCCGGAAGGAAGCTTGAAGTGTCGGATGTGCGGCAGCCAAGAAGCAGTGAAACTTCTGTGAGAAGCTTGCCTTTCTTTCGTTGGCTGGGGAGTACGGAATAGAGAAGGCAGAAGAACGAGTAGAATGGATATGTGGAGTGATTGGTGGAGGGACCGGCTAGTGGTGTTTTTTGCTTCTTATCCTCCTGTCACTTCTGCTAGTTAACTAGATCAGGAAGCTGTCGCCGTTTAAACCCCATTATACAGGATAGTCACTAGTTCTTAAAACACCTCAGTTCTGGACGCTAGTGTATCAGTGCTGGGTGTAACGCTTCTCCTATCAGACAGGTCGGATGACGGGGTATGGCTCCCATCCAACCCTCGATTGTCAGGTACACAACCGGTAATCCCGATGGGGGGAGGGACCTGATAAGGGGGTGGAAAGGTTGGCCAGGGAAAGACCCTACTTCTGGTTTTCCACGTTGGATGTATCAAGTTGCAGAGGCGTTTTCAGCAGTTTGTTCTTAATGACGCATCTGACAAATGGCACAGTGATAATGTGAATGGAACCAATGGGGGATTGCGTTTTGTGTAGGAGAGGGAGGAAAGGTATGGCCATAGACTTTGTTATCTGTTTCGGTACTCGATTGTGAAGCGTGGAGACAAATATATACAAAATAAAATGTATTCTAAGAATATCTTGACCTTTCCATTATTACCGCACTTACCATCTCTACTCCTCCGAGAGCTTCGGTCATGGTAAAGGGAGGGGAGCTTACACGCTTCCGACTAGACTCTTGATCTCAAAAAAGCGAACCAACAGACACGTGCCATAATGCGATACCTCCCCAGTCCTCACACATGAAAATGACAAATTTTTCCTCATCAAAATCATTCAAGCTATTCAATGGGTTAGGGTTTCGTTGGATTAGCCCGAGTTCTCAATTGGGCCGGGCCGGGTTTGCCAGGGCAAGGCGGGTAGCAGAGAGCGTTGGAAAGGGAGGACATCTACAGAGTGAGGATTAGAACAATTTGCTATCCTCCGTTGAGCTAGGTTCAACGCCCGTATAACTCCCTCAGTTCGCGTTGCTGCAGACCCACCGGTGTCGTTGGGTAAACTCGGGCTATTTCCTGTCGGGTTGGGTTGGGTAGAGCTGCACTTTCGCAGGGCTAGGGTCGTCAGGTCCGCCCACTCTTAACTCAGGCTAACCCATTAGAAGGCTTGCTGATGCCGCGGAATGAGCCCAAGGCCGTCGGTACCCGAAGCGGCATCAGAAAGCTGAAAGTTACTTTCTGAGCAGAAGGCATATTTCGCATTTCAAACATCGAGATCTCTATCCGGTTCATTCATTCCACTGGTTTATTCGGTTTCGCAACTGATATGGCCCATAATATAGGCAGGGACCATAAGACATCACTCATACCGGCGCCTCAGTTCCCCAGGTCTTGAATCTTCCCCTCCTCCCCCTTGCCATTACCCGCGCTCCAGCACCTATCCTAGGAGCGGCTACGATACCCTGAATAGCTCACCGTCCCGGCCACAAACTGCCGTACTGAGATATCGCTGTCATAGACAGTGGGCTGGGGGCTAGTCGGTCCGGTCTGTGGCTCCTGGTGGTGCCATTGCAGGGCACGCTCTGCCCCCAGACAGTTGGGAAAACGGCTGCAATATCCCGTTTGTATTTTCAACCGAATCAGAGATGTCCGTTGACTCCATTTTGCTCACTTCTTTTTGGTCATCGTATCTTCCTCCAGTTCTGACTGGCGTAGTGGGCATGCATCTCTGTAGTATACTAGAGGCAAGGTCGGATATATCCCATTGCAACAAATTGCACGGAAACAATGAAAATAAACAGGAATACCACAATAAACCTACTATCGAAAGCAACAAATAATATCCCACTACCAGTATCATACCCCTTACTGAAAGAAATCTTGACAGTTGATCGTAGGATATTTTGCGAAGAAAAAAACCTAGCGTGGCTGCGCCCGTCAAGGCATTAAAGCGACTACGGGGGCCCAGCCAATCCTTAATCACGACCGCCTAATCTAATAAAGAGTTAGTAAGACACCACGGCATTAACAGGGGAACCCAAGACATAATGCTCACCAATAGCCGGACTAGAACTAGAATGCGATGAGGCTGTGCCCGGGCGGGCTACCGCGTCTATATCTGGTGTATCTGGGATGCAAAACTACCGCGGGGTCAATAACACTGCGTAAAAAGGGTGCGTATAGTAAACTGGGACGACCCACCGGCTGCGCAGGAGTTCATTAAACATCGTTCATGGAGAGGTTCAGTAGCAATAGAATCATATTACTCACAAGCTATATTGGTGAAAGGATTGTCAGTAGGCGAACGGGGAAGGGGAATGAAAAAATTAACTAACAAGCTGTAACACAATACCAGAGTAAGCATCAGTGATAGGTTGCAGAAGAGGGGTAGAGTTTTTCATACGAACTAAGGCGGTCAGCGTGCCAGGGGGGTGCGATAGGAAGATCCTCAAAGCTTACCTCCTGGGAGGAAGGCAGGTGTGAAGTTAGTCCCGAATCAGAAACATTAAAACAGGACCTTAACAATAGTTTGTTACATACAATCTACAAGGCACAGCAAGATAGATGTCAGAAGTTGTTTCGTCCTGGAACCGTGGTTAATCATGGCCACTGACCGTCTACAGCATTCCGCAAGCGAGATCAGCAATTGCCTCGTTCCCGGAATCGTGGTTGATCCTGTTCACTTACGTCCTACAACACTCAGTGAGTCAGAGGTTAGCAATCCAATCATCCTAGAACTGAGGCTGATCGTTTACGTTCTATAACACTCGGTGAGCGAGAGGTTAGCAATTGTCTGATCCTAGAACCGTGTCTGATCTTGTTCACTTACGTACTATCATGCTCCGGGAACCAAGGTCAGTGATTATCTTGCCCTAGAACAACGGTTGATCCTGTTCACTTACACCCTACAGCACTCAGTGAATAAGAGGTTAGAAGTTATCCCGCCCTGGAACTGTGGTGGATCCCGTTCGATTACCGTCTATAATACTCAGCGAGTCAGAGGTTAGCAATTGCCTCATCCCAAAACCGTGGCTGATCCTGCCCACTTACATCCTACAACACTCCGAGAGCCAGAGGTCAGCAATTGCCTCTCCTTGGGCCTATGGTCGGTACTGCTCACTTACCCACTGAAACGCGCGATGAGCTGGAGGTCAGCAATTGTCCCATCCCACAACTATGGCTGGCCATGACCACTTACGCGCTACAAGACTCCGGGAGCTAGATATCAGCAATGATCTTGCCCCGAAACTGTGGTTGATCCGGTTCACTTACCAACTATAGCACCCCCCGGGCATTGGTTAGCAATTGCCTCGTCCTAGAACTCTAGTTGAGCCCGCCCACATACCGACTACAACAGTCGGCGAGCCAGAGGTCAGTAATTTCCCCTACTCGAAATACTCTTGATCCTGGGACCTACAAGCTGTAGGACCCCGCAATCCCGAAATCAGCCGCCGTCTTTGCCATTTAGGTGTTCACCGTGTCTCCTACCTCCTGTAACTCCACAAATTAGTCATCCCGATTCTTATTATTACGGGTATTAAAGATGCTAACTTACGCTCTACACCCACATGGCAATACAGAGTTAGTTATGACGGCTACCTAACATCCTAAATACTGCTCACTTACTCTCTGTAATTCCCAAGCCCCGGGGGTTAGCAACAGGATACTAGAAGTATACCAGAAGGGGACATAATCACTGGATTATACTCGCCTTCTGTGACGCAAAACAAGTTTCAAATCAGCTCTAACTTTCCCCAATATCTACAAATACACATACCGTCTAGAAAGCATAATTAATTTATCTTTAATCGTACACCAGTCAGCTCAAGTGAAGGGGCCTCCCTACTTCCGAGATGTTATACTCCTCCCCATCAAAATATGCTTTGACATTTCTCCGAAGTAGCATTCTGGTAACACCCCCCTCTCCCCGGTAAGCAGCTACGTTTAATGCGGTGCCGTATCTTTCCGATCGAGCATTGATATCTCTTCCCTCCTCCAATAATCGCTCAACCACCCTCTCTTGCCCTAGCCATGATGCTATCATCAGATGTGTCAAACCGCAGGGGAAATAGAAGATCCGCCGGGTGTTGAACCAGTACACCTGAACCCATGTCAGAAACCGATTAGATCCAACTTCACAAATCTTTCGTGTCAATTCGAATAACTCCATCTGCTGACCCTGCGAGTCCCTAAAATGGTCTGCCCAGTGTCTAGCCGAGTAATCAAGAAAGGCATATTTCTCGATAAGATAATCAAGAGCCTTCACCGTAATTTCGCCGTCAGTATCTACCTCTGGGGGATCGTTTTCAAACTCTTGCAAGGAAAGATACGAAACACAAATGTCAGCCATTAAAAAGTTGGAATCCCTGGGACACAGTGTATACTGCCAATTTCCCTGGCCAGGCAAGGATCCCTTAATCAAGAATTGCCTTGCGGTTTGGTGAACAAGGTAAATTTTGGAATCAACAACCCTCACGAAAAGCCCGCACAAATTTTTCACTGTTCTTTCGAATTCACCAGGAAGATCCCCGACATCCTTGATTGAGTTGTGCTCCCGTTTGATTCTGAACGCGATGTTCATCTCTCGTAGCGTTAGAGGCCTCGAAGCCGCTAACACTATTTTCAGGATCCGTCTGGCTTTGTCGGGGTGTGTGCTTTTGTCAAGAATCCTGGCATATAACTCTGCTAGATCGTGCGGTGTAGTGGAGACGATGTTGGTGAATTCTTCCCGCGAGTCATCCTCACTATCCTTCAAAATTCCTAGAATGAGAGAAACCCATAAGAATGTTCGATCGGCCGAAGATTCTAGGAGATCTCGCAAATATCCTAGCCCACCAGGCCGTCCCCAGTATGACTCGAGGCTCTTAATACCCTCATCTATGACACGAGTGACGTCAGAAGTAATAGCCTCGATCTCGTCCTCCCCTTTCAACCGGATCGTCGTTTCGGGTGAACCGAGCTCTCTCTCGATTTTGTGGTAGGGGCGACTCGTAACGAGGAATTTCAAGGGAATATCGAGTGCTTGTGATACCGGGAGACGGGTTATGTGGCGGAATTAGCGGGGCAAGAGTCTTGTCATCGCACTCGTCCAACGCATCTACCACACAAATCACCTTACCGCACCCCCTCCGTCACCGCCTTAACCAAAATATCCCACAATGTATCCACCTCCTCCGTAAAGCTCTTGCCTTTTGCCTTAAACTCCTCCTCAGCGTAGCGGCAGAGCGAGTTTCTCTCCTTGAAAAGCTGGTGCAATATTGCGCAAAGAGCAAACGCTGCGCTCCTCTGTTCATCACTGTCGTCCTTGAAAAAGAAATAGCAAACGACAGCATTCATTTGACTCTTCAAATGCCCTATCAGGAATGAAGCGGTGACGGACTTTCCGCAACCTGGGTCCGCGGATAGCCAGAGGAGACCTGATTTCCTTTCCTCCGACCAGTCCTTATACTTTGGATGTTCCGTAACCCATTTGCACGTTCCCTCGGCTGGCTCACGAACGCGACCTCGATGCGACTCGTATCTGGACGTGTATAGGCATTGTAAAATTTTGGCATGGTTCTCAGAGGAGTTCGCACCGCTGTAGTAATTGATGGTGGTGGTGGTCGTAGTGGTGTTTTCGGAGGAGATCTTATTGTGAGAACCGGAGTTACCGCTGCCATCACCTCGAATATCGATGTTGACCTCGCCACTAAAACCACCGTTACAGACATTAATGGTGAAAAGCTTGTGTATATTCAAGCAACATTCCCGTAGCATACCCTTGCGGTGAATGACCCTCACGAGTGTTTGAAAGCCTACTACCCATCTTACTGATTGAACCGCAAGAAGTCGCCTTTTTTCGACCGGGGATTCGTTGCGCTCCTTGAGACCTGTAAAGAAAGCCTTAGGCAAGGTGAGAAAGAATAGAAGAACGAAGAGGGTTGAGAAACCTGTAGGATACTCCGCTCCTCGTGAGAGCAAAGTCGTCGGCGTGAAGCGAGGGAGTTTAGCTAACCCTAACCCCCTCCCCTCATCATCAATCAATTATTCATAATATTCCCATATTAGCAGTGGCTAACGGTAAATTTCCCATCCATCGGTAGATACCATATTTGCCTATTCAGGTATTATCCTCACACGCTCTATTACACACACCACAGACATGCATGCAAGAGATATAATTTTTAAATTTGCATGCAGCCAAAGTCGGTTGCAGTTGCTCGTTGCTCATACTAGTAGTTGGCTGATGTTTCAACGAGATCGCGAGAATGCCGCTAAAAATTGCCTTTCCACCTGGCGCCGTATTTTTTATTTTTATTTTTATTTATTTTTTTTCCATCATATGTTTATTGGTTCTGGCCCAAAAACGTACATGCAGCTCGCGCTAGGGCATACAAAAAGCCTTAATTCCAACGCATTAACAAATGAAATAACAAAGGTCAAATAACGCAACCAATCCTTCAAAGCGGGAAAACAAAATCCCTAGCATCGCCATCGATGACTAACGTAAAAAGTAAAGCAATCCTTAGCCCAAAACAACAGCCCAAACCAAGGAAAGTCATATGTAAGGAAACTCATCATCATAATCACCACCCACAGCTGACGCCGTGGGCACCCAAAAACAATAACAGCAGGTAAGTAGGGACAAGTCAGAAAAATAAATAAACCCTTAAGGCCTCAAGAAGAGGAGGCAGGGGAGGAGGATAAGGGCATCGGGGAGCCAGGCAAAGATGACACTGGTGGGGAGGCAGGGATCACGGGAGGCATGCTGGGTGGGAAGCCAGTGGCCATGGCGGAAATGTATCAGGTCAAATTGATAATAAGGGGGGCCGAGGACCAAACGGGGGCTTCAGGCGCCAGGCTAGAGATACCCTGAAGGTGGGAAGCTCTTTCCTGTGCCTTAGCTGGACAGTGAAGGATAGCGTGATCAAAGGTCTCGTCTGTTTCCTCGCAGAAGGGGCACAGGGTAGAGGCATCATGATTGGACCAGGTGGTGTGGGCAGCGAGGTAGCTTTTGCCGGCCCTCATCTGATGAAGATGGCCAGCTGAAAATTTGGGCAAACCCATGACGGCGTGAGGAGTAAAGGAAGGTGGGAACTTGTAGGAGGGGGGGGGCGGCAGGGCAGCCCAGGAAGCGAAGGTGGAGGCGACAACCTTGGACTTAAGGGAGCCATACGGTGGGGCACCCGCCAGATCATACGGGCGGGGAAGCAGTAGGTCAGGGGAGGCCAGGGGGAGTCTGTCGGGCAGAAGGTCTTTGATAGAGAAGGCAATAGCATCAAGGGGGAGGTGACGGCGGAAAGGATAAGGGGCAGTGGACCAGAGGCGGGGACGATAGGAACCACGCAGAGGGGCCAGGAGGTGACGGTGTGAGGGGGCGCGCCAGGAGTCCCAGGTGGGGACACGCGGATCTCAGCGGGCAGACGTGGGATTGACATGGGGAGGAGAGCAGAGTAGGCGGAGGGCAGCCAGCTTTCTTTTATGCTGTAGTGCCAGGGAGATTGGAGGGAGGGAGGTCTCACGGTGAAGGATGGCGGGGGCAGTGGCCCTGAAGCAGTTGGTGATCCATCGAAGGACCTCGTGCCAGAAGGAATCCAGCTAGTGGAGGATGGTGGCGTTGGGGATATGGAGGTCAGCGCCATAGGAGAGGACTGGGAAGAGAAGCCCAACAGCGAGTTTTAGACAACACCAGGGGGAAAGTCCTTTGCCAGCGGGGCTGAGCCACTTGATTAGCGCGAAGGAAGCCCAGGCTAGGGCCAGGAGGTGGTGGAAGTGCGAGGAGGTTTCCAAGGAAGGGGTGAGCCAGTAGCCAAGCCAACGCAGCTCAGCGGTTGGACTGAACAGAAGGGAGTTGATTGAAATCGGGGCATAACAAACGGGATTCCGGTCCCTGGATGTTCGCCAATGAATAAGCTCAGTTTTAGGAACCGAGAAAGAGACCCCCAGGGGGGCTGCACGATTGCTGAGGGTGAGGAAGGCACGCTGTAAGAGCCTGATGTTGGAGCGGTAAGAGGAGGAGCCAACCATGACAGAGAAATCGTCGACATAAGAGATAACAACTCTGCGGGGGATGGAGATGTGAAGGCGTGAAACATATATAACAAAGAGGAGAGGAGAAATTGGGGAGCCATGAGGGGTGCCCACAGATACGGGTGAAAATATCCACGGAGCGCCTTGGAAAACGAGGCGGCACTGCTGGGAGGTGAGAAGGGAGGAGATCCAGGAGACCGTGTACCTAGGGGTGGAGAATCGGCGGAGCATAGTGCAAAGTTGGTTGGAGTTGACGTTATCGAACCCACCTTTTATGTCGAGGAAGTGGGAGTAGACCTTAAGCCTAGTGGTCTGGAGGAGGCGGACTCCATGTTGGAGGGTGGCCACTGCGTCATAGCAGCTGAGCCAAGCAAGCGAGCCACATTGGTGGAGGTTGAGGAGGGGGTAGAGCGAGAGAAGAAAGCCAGGCGGTACCACATGTTTCTTTCCAAAATCTTCAAGACCGTTTCTAGAAGGATGATGATACGGAAAGAAGCTGGGGTGGAATAATTGGACTTGCCAGGTTTATTGACGATGATGCCGTTAGCCTTCTTTAAGGAAGAGGGGTGAAAGCCGTGCAGGAGGAGGGGGGTGAGAAGCGACGGGAGGAGATCCTTGTTGGCCCAGTGGATATTTTTCCAGACCCCATACGGGATTGTGTCGGGGCTAGGGACAGAGGAAGGAGGAGGAACGGC
Organism: Tuber umbilicatum; assembly: GCA_003313605.1. NCBI lineage: Eukaryota > Fungi > Ascomycota > Pezizomycetes > Pezizales > Tuberaceae > Tuber > Tuber umbilicatum. The sequence goes on along the minus strand of QLOI01001661.1, from coordinate 3,045 downwards.
GGAGGACGAGCGAGACTTCCTCCGGAGTGACCGGGGGGACGTCAGGTAGGGGAGGGAGACGGACAGAAGGAGGTGAAGGGCGTGGGGGAAGGGGGAAAAAGTGTGTGATGAGAGCTAAGTTGATCTCAAGGGGGGTGGTGGCATTGGGGAGGGAGGGGAAGCGTTCAGGGGCCCAACCGTACGCGAACTTCTTGGCATCCCAGATGGAGTGCGAGTCTGCAGCCGAGAGGAACTGGTCCCAGTGGGTAGCCTTGGCTTTCTTGATTGCTTTGAAGTAGGAGTTGCGAGCCTGGGTCAGCTCCCACCGAGTGGCAGAGCCATTACGGAAGCTGCGGGAGGCGTGAAGGTGCATGCGCCGAAGGCTCAAGAGGTTGGGAGACCACCAAGGCTTCGAGTAGAAGGATGGGCGTTTTGTGGGGGTCACTGACAGCACTGGGGTGGTAATGGAGGCCAGACTTGAGTCGAACCAGGAGGCGAGCGAGGACGAGGTGGGGAGCCACCTGTCGCCGTATGCAAGAGCAGTTGTGTTCACAGGTGTCTCCCACCTCGGGGAGTTATTGCCCCGTGTTATTTGAAATACTTTACATATCATCTACCAGAGAGTAGAAACAAGCTCTACATTCTCTGTGCTTTCCTACCTATCTTGTTTACTCTCACTGATTTCAAGATGGGGGATCGGAAGAGGTTATGTTTCGGCATCTCCGATATAATTGGGTTAGGGGATTACCCGACATGAATTCACTGTGGATCTCTAACGCCTGATTTGTGGTTCCACTTTTTTCTCTCCTTTAGGTTCCGTTGACCTATATTTTCCCACGGCCCGTCTACCCAACCATCCATTTCCAAAATTTGGGCGGTGGAACCTGACAGTGGTATCCCAACCGGCATTATCGTCTTCCCCACGCGGTGCAAAAGTGTTTGCCCAATTTTCTATAGTCCCAGATTCTTGTCACCATTCTGCCCAACATCTTAAACCAACTCTCTTGAAAACATTTGTCTGAATGCGAACAGTGTTTTCCCCCAATCAAAACGATCTCCATTCGCAGTCTTCTGGATTCCTGGGCACAATCTTGGCATACGTCATGGAATATTACACGACTTGCCTGATACGGAGTCTGGACATTTTCTTGCCTGTTCACTTTTTCCCTCCTACGGAATCTTCTACTACATTTGGATCTACTCTACGGTAGGTAAGCATAAATCACTGAACATTACTAGCTCAATAGCACACACTTTGCCTGCCCCTCGCACTTCAAAAAAGGACCACAAACACCTCAACCAAAAAAAACTAAAAAAGAAATCAACATAACCCCAACTACCAATAACAGGTTCACCCTTTATTTCTTTTATATTGATATTTTTATTGGGTTAGGAGGTTTGGCGGGACGACGGGATGAGGGGCCGTGTTGCGTTGTCCGGAAGAACGTTGCAGAACCCTTAATGTTCAATTACCTTTGCTAACATACCACAGCTGCGGAAACATGAGTCCTCCCTCACCCCTGTATGACTGTGATTGATCGCATGGGCGTTGAACAAGTTCTCAGAGATTATTGTACAGTACGAGTACTAGCTGTTTTCACAAGTATACAGATCAATCCACTTCCTTTACAACCCCTCACAAGTGCATTTTGCACTTTTCTCAACACCATCTCCCTGCTCTCGTGAGATTCGAAAAGGCAGAACTTAATGGATTCATATCCCTTTTATCAAAGTTTATCATGTAAGTCTCATCGTTTCCTTGCTTTGGAATGATAGAGTTAGTTTGAAAAGGTAGAGGACTCCTAAATGTTTTTGGCTACACCTACGCTCCGCGACCGCTCCGACCCCGACGATGATACTATTCCGGGTGAAACCTAGTTCCCAATTTTACGATTGATAGGGACTTGTTAACCGCCACCTCCTGGTTGTTCGCCACCGATGATACTGGTTTCGGCTCCTGGCCTCCAATTTCCGGACACTGGGTGAAGCGAGTCACGTCTATGGTTCAGAGGAGGAAATACTTTCTTTAGGCGAACAATTCCACGGGTATTTGATGTGACCCATTGTAAGTGACATCATCTACAGTGAAGGGAGGCAGAGGAGAAGGAGGGAGGGAACTACTCCTTTCTGGGTTCCCGTTACCCATTTAGGTCATTCTGTTGATTTGATACCTGGGCAAACTGGCCTTTGGCCAATAAAAAGCCCCTTAAGTACGGCTTAGGGTTGATGGAGTTTCTTTTGTCATTAGTTGTTATAACCTAGTCAGAATAAAAGT
>QLOI01001660.1:0-17370 GCA_003313605.1 Tuber umbilicatum | reverse complement strand
GAACGGGGCGACGTCAACCCTGACAAATCAAATGTGGACGGCCAAACAGCACTGTTTTATGCTACTTCAAACGGGCATGAAGGAGTGGTGAAAATACTACTCGAACGGGGCGACGTCAACCCCAACAAGCCAGATGTGCTCGGTCAAACACCGCTCTCGTTAGCTACCAAAGTACGGCCATGCGGGGGTGGTGGCGCTTCTCGAGCACCCGCGTCTACCGCTCCCAGCACAGCCTCAGGCCAGGCGTAGTCCCCCTTACCACCATCGAATATAGATAACCCGTGCGATATTTTTGCCAAAACCCCAGACATACCCGCTGCTATCCCCGCCCCGCCTCCTACTCACATTCCCGCCCAGCACGCTCTGGCGTTTTGTATCGCCGCCCCGCGGTAACCACCGTCCCCACCTTCCATCCTTGGCCAGCCTACCACAGAAACTCGGCCAAAGGAAACCACATACCATGGAAATGCACATATCCACGATATTCCCCTCCAAACCATTCTATAGCTTTTCTTTTGTAGTCGAGCGAGGATTTATGAGTTTGTTTCTATATTCTAGAGCTTGGCATGGGCGGGAGTCATTTCTATCGTATCGAGATAAGTTTATCAGGTGTTGCTTGAATCTTCCATTATATTATTACCTACGATACTCTTATTGCTGTTTTCCAGCTGTACAGTACATCCTCCTTACGTATTTCTTCATTAAATCCATCACTTTCTCCTTCTCGCTACAATCCCTCTTCTCCCTTTCCCCACCTCTAATGCGTTGGCATGATGATTATTCAAAATTTAATATGGAGGGAGAAAAAAACATGAAGCGCAACTATTTCCACCAAAAAAAACAAAAATAACTGAGCGCCCCGGTAGTATCTTGGAAAAATACTCCCAGCCAAGGCGATGTAAGAACCCCCATCGCGAATGGTGCTCATCAAGCCGGGAACCATCTCGACAGCCGTCGTCACCGCCTTTGATAAGTAGCATAAAGGATTTCATGAAGTTGTCGCAAACCCGAATTGAACCCACTCTTCACAAATATGTACCGAAGAACTTCCCCGCTGCTATCATACCCGTTCAATTATTTTTGTTACGATAGGTGACAATATTTCCGACGTTGGTGAACGGCGACGCAAAATCCAACCCTCAACTAAACCACGATAGTGATTGGCCCCCATCAGCTCATGGACATAGTTTAATAAGGCCATTCTCACAACCCCCCAGCTCAGGATCGAGCGTAAGCTTTGAAGACCGTTCACTTTTCAATCTTGCTCTTCGAGGAATATTGGTACAGTACGGAGTCCTTTAACTGTAAAACAGACCCCATTCTCAGAGTACGATACCTCGAAGAACCCAGCATGCGGTCAAGGCTTCACGCAGTCTTGATTTCAGATCGCCCACCTACACGACATGATTTCGGAGAGCGGTACCCAGCACACGCTAGTGCACCCTCCGGCCGGCCTCCCAAATGCTCTACGGAGAAAGCCGGGAGTGGCAGTCCATCCTCCCCGCCGCGACGCATATCTAGGGAAAAAAAATTTTCACCACCTCCGACGAGGTTAGTGCCGAACATGCGTCACCGTAAACCCCAGCCGTGAGGCATAATACGCCGGAAACCCCGGCATCCCGCGCTATCATGAAATCTGACGGCGGGAATGCCATCTCACCTCGTGGAGCCCCGGACATCCAGCACCGCTTCGACGAGCGTACGGCAGAGAAAAACGACCAGACAAGAAGCGATGTTGGCGGCAGCGGAGGATTCGCATTTTGCTTCCTCCTTCTCTGTACGTATCCCCCGCGTAAACCATCTCCGATCCCGCACTCGGAATATATTCCAAAGTGCCTTAAACTACATGTGCTCGACCCGCGGCGTTTAGTAAGACTACAGTACGTTGCGCCACTGCGTCGTATGGTACCGTGCCCCACGTCACGTAAACCGTCCGTTTGAACCCTTGCGGGTTCCCATCGAGTGAGGATTCATGACCCGAACCACATCGCTATATTATTTCATCTAGCCTATAATTCAAAGTAAATATCATACCTAGCTATAGTACATAGCATACCCGTGATACGGTACTCCTACAACACGCCCAATCCCATCCCAGCGCACCACAAACACAATAACACAGCTGTCGCTACCGAATTATATAATATTTTTACCAAATCACAAAAGTTTCCACTAGAAATACAAAAATACAAAACCGCCGGCACCATCGTTGAAACTAGTAAACTAAATAAACATTGAAGAAAAGTATAAAATGAACAGGCAGACACGAGAACCGTGCAAGTATAAGTAGGAACGGCGGGAGGGAATAAAAGAAATAGACTATGTAAAGGGACACCACACAACCGTAGGTAGGCAAGCCTTGCAGACAGGGAGGTATGGATATATGGAAGGAAAGGGGAAAGAGAAAGAGGAAATGAAACTACAGTACTTTACATTACATTACAACCCCCTTCTGCCTCACGCAGGGGGGAACCTCTCCAATTCACATCTTCCCCCTCCCGCTAGCCCTTCTAGAACTTCTTCTACTCGCCGGAGTAACATCCCTTTCACCAACCTTAGGCGAGAAATGCTCAACGATCGAAGGTTGATCCTTATCCTTCGGTTTGACTCTAGTGCGGGTAGTCCTATTAATGACGACAACAGGTTCCTTTTTAGTATAGGAATCATCCGAGGTGACTGATGTTTCGGCATCGTCGGAGGGTTTGGATGCAGGGGTGGTGGGGCCGCTGGATTCTCGGTAGGACCTGCGAGTGGATCTGCGGGTCCGCTTAAGCTTGTCTTTTGCTTCTTCCGTTGGCCCATCTGCTTTTTCGATACTGGACTCAGTGAGTTCCCGGCTGGGTTTTTCCTTAGTTTTGTCCTTGATGTCGTGGCCGTCCTCGGAGTCGGGGTCGGAATCCTCTTCACCGTAGCCATCGGGTTTTCCAACTAATTGCAGGTTAATTGCGATTCAAAACTTAGATAAAGGATAAGTAAATAAGTGAACTCACTACTGGTATCCAAGGGAGCCTGTCCATCGATTCTCTTGAAGGCATATTTCCACACTTTGAATCCGGACAGGCCGGTCTCCTGCCAGGCTTTCAGAACTTTGTAGAGCCCATCGTAACGGTAACCCTCTTTTGGTCCTAGGGCGGCTTTAAACCCGCGGATAACCCTGACCGGGTTTCCCGTGTCGCAGGAAACCTTCAGTGCTAGGTTACCGCCGGTGAGAGTCTGATCGGAGGATTGAGGGGCAGTGCGAAGGTTCTTGGGTCTCTCCGTGGTGCCCTTGAGATCACGGCCCCCAGAGCCAGTGAAGGTGAAGCGGAATCCCTCGTCCACGTCGTCTTCGTATCCACCAGAAACGGCGACGGAGTATGCTCCGGTCGCAACGCCGCCGTAAATACCACCGACAGTAGGCTAGTGAGCGTGTTAGCAGTCTATAGAAGCGAGAGTAAGGGTGGGAAGTGGCAAACATACCGGATGGACAGCATCGCCACTGCAAGCCATTCTGCTCGGCCACCAGTGCCCCACCTCGATCCCATGAATGGGCCCAAAGACCTTCGGATCCGGTCGCGCAGCCCGCTTCTTAGGATCGATATGCTGAACGTTCCTCCCATTCACCACCCTCCTACGCAATCCCTCCCCATCACCCGGAAGCGCAGGGCCATCGTAATCAGGAGCATACTTATACCCCCCGCGCTTACGTTTTCCCGACGGGCCGGGAGACTGACTATCATCAGAGTAATAATCCGCATCACTCTCGCTATCGTCGGTAGACTCGTCGCTGTCGCCGCGCACTTTCTTGGATCTACCAGCACTTTCACGGTATTGGCGCTTCGGGATACTCGCGACACGCGTGGACTTTCGCACGCCTTCGGTCGGCCCATCCTTTTTGACCTTGACCCTCTTAATTGGCTGCTTCAGAGTTGCATTCGTCTCGAGACCAAGGCTCGCGAGGATCGCCTGGTTCCTGGCGATATTCGCGGCGCTAGAGAGATAATTAGTACCAGAAAGATAGGGTACGGAACAATCATTAGCCCGGGAAAACGTTACCGCTGCTTGTCAAGTTCTGTCAACTCAGACATTTTCGAAAGAATTGGTAGAGTAAGGGGGGAAAGGTAAGGGGGGAAGAGTAAGGGGGGGAGAAGGAGGTTGTGCGGGTAAAGGAAAAAGGATGGAAGGTGGAACGGCTGACTAGTTGGCACCACAACAAGGTCAATGCTCAACCCTATAGTTCAGTAAACAAACACCCCGTTTTCCAAAAGTTTCGCTGGGTCCCGGTGCAGGACAATGCCGTGCCGGAGTGATAACCGAACCAACCAAGAAAATAATTCCAACGTACCGAGCGTGACGCGTTGTGCTACGATATTGTGATCCTATGTGACACCCGTGACTAGGAGGTTGGATTAAGCTCTTTTTTAACATTGAGTCGGCTTGGTTGGCTGGTTGACTCCCGCACCTGCACCCGCATCTAACACCCGGGGCACTTGAGGGCAAAAGCCCGTCGAGCTCTTGGCACGGAGCAAATGCCTTTCTCTCCCGAGAGGAGTTCCACAGACCAAGAATGGGATTCAAACAAGTGATTCAGTTATGGGATAACTGATGGCATTATTTCACAGGAACTACCGTAACCTACGGTAGGCTCAACGCCTATAACCCACGTTCCGGAGATCCTAAAAAACTGTCATCATAGTATAATCCAGGTGGCCAAAATCCTGAGCGAGACTTTGACCAACCACAAATTGATAATTTTGCGTGATAGGGGATTGTGGCATAGCGCGATATGATCGGGAAATATTCAAATCGTGGAATCACTTCTGTAGGATAGTTGAAGTGGTAGTAAGGACTGGAAAAGAGCTGGCCATCTCAAGTCCAGGGGGGATGAGTCCTGAAGTGTGATATCGTGGGTCGAAATAAAATCAAGGGTGGCACCATAAGCCTGTCAATTCTCATGGATTTCCGCACAACTGTACTGTACCGTAGCATCACATCAGTCTTTTCCCTTCAGTGAGCACAATAATGCTATTCCCGATGCAGTAGTTCTCACTCGGGCCGCACAACACAAGAGCTACAATTTTGCTTTTGAATTTCTCACAATGCCAACCCAAACTACTAAACTATTCACCACACCCTCTAGAGTAGCGTCACAGAGCGAGCATCCGAGTTCCCACACCCTACCAGTCGTTATCCTCCATCGTGACATCATTTGGGGGGTCGGCACCCTCCCTGGGTCGGTGACCCCAACCCTGATAGCCCGTGGTTTGGGGATCCGTAGCTCGGGTTTCCCCAGCTTGGGCGTTTGCGTGCGGTTGGTAATAGCCTCTATTGGGGCTCTGGGGGCGATCTTGGTAGCCGGGGCCTTGGCCGGTTAGCGGCCGGTACTCTGGTGTCCAATCGCTGCCTTGAATAGTAGTGGTTTGTTGGCCTCCAGCGTAGTATCCGCCGCCAACTTCGCGGCCCGGATGGCTGAGACCTGGGTTGTTTACACGCTGGTACCCTGACGCCCAGCCGCCTCCCGATTGAGTGTTACTTGCCTGTTGACCCCCGAGTTGATATCCGCTACCTCCGAGGCCTTGAGCACCATAGCCTTGATAACCCCCGGTCCGGCTGTCTGTCTGATGCTCCAACTTATCGTTGCCCCAGAAGGACTGGTTCACAGACTGGGTAGGGACAGCGGTGCTAGCCAGGTAGGGATCTTCTCGAGGACTTCCGGCTTTAACACCACCTTGATGACTCATTCTGTCTGGGCTCCTGGCTTGCTGGCCCGAAGCCCGGGAAGCGTGGAATCCCGCTTCAGAGCCGCCAACACCATGATATCCCATCCTTACAGGACTTACGCGACCCCGATAGCCCGGGCTCCCAGCGCTGAACTGGTAGCGAGTATCTTGTTGGCTACGCTCACGGCCTTGGGAGCTCCTACCTCGATTCCCTGCTTCCCCAGCGCTGGAAAAAGTACTGGTGTATGTAGCGCGCTCAGGCATCTCCGAATCGCCATTACCCCCGCCCTCTACCATTTCCGCCTGCTTGAGAAGCTCCCACTCATGAGTAAACCTCCTCCCCAACATGACCAAATCTTCGACCATATTCTTCGAGGCCTCAAGTAAAGCCTCCTTCGGGCTCATAGCGCCATCCGTCGTAAGACGTAATTCGAATACGAAGAATAGCGGGTGGGGAACTTTGTAAGCTGCAAAGGTCACACACGGGAGTGCCAAGAGCGCACTAACCAGAAGCCCACCGAGAGTCTGGCCGTCACGATTGAAGGTGAAGACGGCGGTTGTTGGGTCATCTAAGAATTCCCGTTAGCGGTGGACTTTTCCGTTCCTCTTCATTGGGGAAACTACTTTTGTCACATTTCATAACCACTCTTTTTCCGTTAGCCCGAATCCAATGATAGAATGACGGCGACAGAGGGAGTACCTCTTCTCGCCAGCGGGCAACAGAAATTCTTCGGTGGGATCGATGGCTTCCCTCAGGTTTTTTCCTGCGCGGATGATTACATTGGCTGGAACATTGCTTTCCAGGCTCATATCCGTGCCGAGGGCGGCAGAGCCCCTAATGGAAGATCCTCCCGAGAAACGTGAAGACATGGTTTTTTTTATGGAGATTTGGGCAGCGTTTCGTAAAGTTGGGGATGGAAGTGATGGAAAAAAACCGGGAGGGGGGGGGGATTCTCTGTTCATTAAGAAGGGGAATTGGAGTACGAATTCATGGTAGGTTAAGGGTCAAGAGGCTTTCTGTCGTGGGGTTTCTTTAGAGGACTCTTTTTTTCTATTTCTTTCTCAGGTAAGTATCGTATAGAATGATGGAGCCTACTGTTATCCGTCTTCTAATTTAGTAGTTAACCCGTGATCCAGAAGCTGTATTTCCATTCCGAGCCGCGAACTCACATGACACTCGAGTAAGCGAAGTGTAGATCAACCGTCAGCCGCATCCGACCAAAGTCTTGGGTCCCTCAGTTGTGAGCCTCCTTACATCATCCATCAAGTCAAATCGCCTCACCATCATACTCTCTGGTATTTGGCAATTTAAAAAGTCTCCGGACGCTATGTATTTATTTTGACCTGTCTTGGTGCAAAGCGTCCGAAGACTTTTTGAAGCGCCAAGTAATCCTACATCAGTCGGATAATCCATGGATAAGCCTTTCAACCTATTACAGCCTACGTTGAACAATTTTTCATTTATGCTTATCGTTTGTCACACGCCTGAATCTGATCGGATAAGTGGAGCAAGTAGCACATACGGCGTCGGTACGTACTCGTTCCCGGGGGTTACCATACTGTGCTCGCAGACCGTCTCCAAGATTCAAAGATCCCTCTACGTACCCAATCCCATCACAATTCACAATGAGCGGCTTCGGCAGACCTCCTTCCACAATAATATTCTCTCCAACACCGTATCCTCCCCCACCTTCCTCCCAACCACCCCTCTTGCCCTCGCTAACGAACCGGCTGTCACAGGCCGGAACGCGGGAGCTTCCCACTCGACCACGATGGTACCCCCGCCGCCGCTGCCCGAGCTTCCTTTACAGTACGATGGAGGGCTAATGATGGGAGTAAGGCGAATGTAAACCCGTGATGCAGGATTACCTCGCCTGTCTAAAGAAGGTCCGAGGGGCGAATGCGCATGAGTGCAGGATCTTGGCGAAGGCTTACTTGAAGTGTCGAATGGATCAGTGAGTGACTTATTTTTTCTGCGGTTCGATGGGCATGAATGGATTAAACCTTTTACTTCCGCTTATCTAAAGTACCAATCCGAATGGATTATCGGGATGAATGGATGGATGATGGGTCGATAAGCTAACTTGTTTTTGCGAGCAGCAACTTGATGGCCCGAGATGAGTTTCGGAATCTCGGATTTCGGGATGATGCTGTGAAGAGGGAGGCGGGGATGGGGGACGAGGGCGAGAAGGTTGGTGCGGGAAAGAGTCGTGGGGAAGAGGAGTTAAAGCGTGAGAACGGGGGGTTGAAAAAGAAAGATGCGGGGAAGAGTTAGTGTACTACTACTACAAATTTTTTATATTTTTTATGTGCAGCTATAACCCCCATGCTGTTTGTGTGATAGTAGTACGGTAATCTCGTGTGTGTATAATTCATGATTCACGATAATTAACTTTACTCGTGCCCACCATTGGCACTGTCCATCCGTCAATCTCGGTTGATCAACGGAACAACCCGTCTTCCCACCTCTCCCACCTCCAACCAACCACCCCGCAATGCAACGCAGCACCAATCCTAACCCCTGCCTAATCGCAATCCTCCTGATTGTCCGCTCCTCCTCCGGCGTGAACTTTGTCTTCCACTACCCGCCCAAGCCAAAATCCACCCCGACTCACACCCCCGCACGGCGACGCCCCCAGTACGCTGCGCGCACCATCTCCGGGGCCTCATCCCCTTCGTCCCCATCCACATCCGGCTCCAGCGATGACGACGCCGATGACCGGCAATCCCGAACAACCGCGCGGGGACGGACCGCCACGGAACGGAGTGATAGTGGGAGTAAGACGCGCAGTCGCCGAAGGCAACTCGTCAAGGATGAAGACGAGAGCGATGGGAAGGGTGGGGATGAGAAAGGGGAAGGCATGAGGGTACTGGGGTTCAAGGAGGAATTCTTAGCCGGGCTACTGGCGCCGAAGGAGCGGATGTGTAAGACCAAGTTTGAGCTGTCTATTGATGATATGGTTTTCCTTGGCTATCCGCTGCACGTTCGGCCCGATGGGACGTGGAGGAAGCAGAAGAAGAAGAGGGGGCGCGGGAGAAATGGGAGTGGCGGTGATGAGGATGAGGATGCAGGTGTGGAGGGGGATCCGGATGCCGGGGGTATAACTATTGGTAATGGAGGGCATGAAGATGATGCCGATGATGAGAAGGACGATGAGGACGGAGAGAGCTCTCAGGGGGGGAATTTCGGTAATATGACGATGTTTCATGTCGTCTTTGTTTTGAATCCTCCGGAGTTGGAGTATCATCGGCGGACGCAGGAAATGTTCGACTATGTGGTCAAGAGGTTTGCGAGGGCTCTAAAGTACGAGCAGGCCAAGGATGGGTATGTCTGGGGGGAGGCGGAGAAGATTGTTCGGCTGAAGGATAAGGCAAATCATGAAGGTATCTGATCTCGTTGGCTTTATAATGGAGTTTGCTGATAGGATGTAGGGACCAGTTTTGCAGATTTGTGGAGAGACATTCTGGATCAGAGCAGTCTAGCATATGCAATCTCCAGAATTTATATTGATATATCCCAGTCAAAGATTGCTCATGTGTTTCTTAATAATAACCTCGGGCTGTCGCTACAAATGCCGATCATATCAGAGATCTCTGTTATGCCGTCGATAACAGACCCGCAGGTTCCTGGACTGTGGGTGATTGGTTTATCCTCAAGGAGGCGAATAGACTAATATCTGTATTTCTAGACCTTTAACAACTGCTAATTCATTCGGCGATGATGATGCCGAAGGGGACAATATGCTCGCGAAGCACTTTACCCTTCTCTTTCTCGAAGATGTAGATGGCATTCTGAAAGATATTGCGGCTGAGGCGACTGATTCCTCTGCATCACTGGCCCGTTTCGTCGAAGCATGCAAACCGACCACGTCGTATGTACCCGTTCCCTTGTCGAAATCAAGATATGGTATTAACATGACCAGATTCCTACAGATATCTAACTCATGCGGAATCCCACTCCACGAAATCCAGGTCATGGCCCGCCATCTAGTGCACTGGAGAAAAGCTCGTGCTATCCCACCAATACACCAGAGAGACACCTACATTGTATCTCCTAATGCTGACATGAAAAAGTCCGTTCCCTTTCGCGCCCCTTTGCTACACTAGTTCTAACAAACTAACCTAGACTCCACACACTAATCCCGATCTATAATACTCTCTTCCCAACCCTCCGGCCCCTCCCAGAACTCCTCACCCTCCTCTCCAGCAAGGCGAAACCTTTCTCCGCTTTCATCCCCTCCCGCGCCCATCGCCCAGCCTATCTTGAAATACTTGCATTCCTGATCCGCCACGGCCTCGCAACCCAACTCCGCAACTTTGCATGGCTCCGCGTAACCCGGCAAATAAAGCGCGCGGTAGCAGCGGAAGAGCGGCAGGCAAAAAAGTCCCCCGCTGACACCCCGTTCAACTCCCAATCACAAGAAAAGGAGAAAGAGAGAGAGAGAGAGAGAGAGAAAGAGTTGGCAAAGATGACATCTTCCATATCAAGTCTTTTATCCCACAAAAACGACAGTGATTCTGAGGAGGAGTATGAAGATAGCATTATACTCGAGCCGCATCAGGCGAGCAGTATTGAGAGCTCGTGGCTAGAGATGATGGCTAGGGACCAACCACCTGATATCAAGGCGTTGTTCGATAGGATTATCAAGTATCTCAATGGGCAGCATGCTATTGAGAATATTGCGGTGCGGGAGGGGATTGCTAGGAAGGATGTTAGGAAGGTGCTTGGGGCTTTTGATGGGTTTGTGATTTATGTGAGTTCTCTCTCTCTCTTCCTTGTATACATGGTATACCGGGAAAGATGCTGACTAGGGGTCCGCAGGCACGACATTGGTAGCTTGCACTACCAGTAGGTGTGAGTTAGTTGGTAATGCTTTATTGAATCGATTCAAGCGGGAGGTTTGAAAAATTATTTGCTAGGGATTTTTGTTCTTATTTTATTCTGCTATAATTTACTCGCACCATGGCGGGAAAAGGAAAATTGGCTTTTTTGGTTACGCGCAGGGAAGCATTTTGAGGAGGGTCGTGTATTTCAGGTACCAGAAGTGCCCGTCTCTCTGCGCCGTGAATTGCCACCCTTTTCGAAAATCCTCCTGCAGGCCCGTAAAAGAGGCAAACAGTCATTATACCAATTCTTGGCTCGGAGCCACGAGCACGGTAGCACCTGTAGACGGGGTCCGAGAGTCGAAAGATTAGAGGAACCAGCCGGAGGTAGCCACGGAAGTCGTGACGCCCAGCCGTACAGATGGAGCGACGGCACCGCTACGCTCCCATTGTGCAGAAGAGCTACCGTGCTCTCCCTCTAGGCTAAGATACAAACCAATCTATCGTAAACTATCCCGGAACTCCCCCCCCTCCCACTAAACAACAGCTAAATAGCCCTGCGTACTACACAATTGACCCCCCGAAATGAAAAAAACACTACCATAGCATAGGCAAAGCTCCCAGCATCTCTCACGGAACTTGGTTTAATATTTCCGTTTCCTTGATGGGGTTGGGTTGTTGTGGTAGCTATTTCGGGTGTGCAGTACTGTATGGCCGCTGCCAGCTGGCACCATACCTATTCGGCATGCAGGCAAGTGTCGCGCTGGTAAGCTATTTTTCTGTTCAACGCGAAAGTAGTTTATTTAGGAGCAGCGCTCCCTCTCCGCCCGGTGAGTAACTTCGTGCCCGCAGCGCTAATTCCTTTCGTGAGTTGCTGATGAGCACCATTACTTCGATTGTCTCCTTTCTCTAGCTTTTGGATTTCCGTCCGTGAATTACTTTGCCCCCGTCGGTCAGTTTGGCTCGGGAGACTGCCATAGCCGGGTTTCTGGTTTCCTGTAAAAGTTCCGTGAAGGGCGTTCACAGTCGAGCTACCGTAGTTAAATTCGGGTGGGAATGGAAGTAACTGTTGGACCTATTTGGGTATAGCGCAACTCACATGGTTTCCTAGGATTTTTTATTTCAACACGGGGACTGGTTGGGTAGATGATACTATATCTGGATGGATGTAGCCCCTTCTTATGCCCTCGTCAGAAGGGGTCAAGTTTTTGTCAGGGATCAAATTTTCAAAGTGTCTTGGTTTTTGGTCGAGCCTCTGGTGTTCGGGGTGGTTGGGCCGACGCTGGTGGTCATTCTCGTGTATTATCCGTGTCTCACAGAAGGGGTGGCTATGCTACAGTATAATAGGTGATGAGAAATCCCGCTTTGGGTGAAATATAAGTAGGAAAAATTCAGTGGTATAATACCTTTAGAGAAGCCAGGTTCGGAATGTTGGGTAAGGGTTATGTTTGGCAGCATTGTAGAGCTCTTGGCTGTTCCGGACCAATCATTGCCTATTAGGATTAGGATAAATATATTATTATCGTAGGCATTCCTTGGGCTTTCTCGTTGAAGTCTGCCCTAGAGAGCCATGTTGGTGATGCGTGGTGTCATAGAACCCAGCAGCACTGGGCTTTGCTGATCCAGTCCTCCGAGTGATTTGCCACTATCGTGACCAGGGTGCTGGGCGGGTGGACCGGTCAGCAGGCTCGGGGGGCGATATGGGATGCTGCCGGAAATCTGGTATCCGGTGTCGGTTTTCGGCTTGTTATTCTGAGATTAACTACGGAGGTGAATGTTTCCGCTGGTGAGGCAATCTGGCCAGTCAACTTTCGCTACAATTATACCTGTTTTTCTGCCAAATAGGTAATTATTGCTCTCTCTCTTGATCCTAAGATCGATCATGCCTCCTAGACCGAGGGAGTGCTTAATGAGACATTACGCGAGTGATAACCCATGCAATGCCTCCACCGGGTTAGGCGGCTCTAAAATCCAATCTCGGAAAATTTAAAGCTTGGCTAAACCTTATTGTGACCTTTCACCAATTTCACCCCACCAACCCGCAACCAAACAACCAACCGCACGACCTGATCCCCACACCACCATCAAAGAGACACAGATGTCTGAGGAACCCTCCCAACTGCGGGAATATCTGATATATTTTGCCCAGATCCACGAGACTTTCAGAAAAGCAGAGTTAGACTCACTGTCCCAGCTTACCGGTGTGGAAATCCAATGGAAGGAGTACTCCGATGATGTGAGCGTTCCCCTCGCAAAAGAGAAATTGACTAATAATTTTTTCTCTCTTTTTTTTTTTACCCGGGTTGACAGTCTCCATTCGCAATAGTCTACCTCCCCGACAGCTCCTCCGCAAAAACCCTCGTCGAGCGCTCAATTTTGGCGAAAGGAATCTACGAGCTCTGGGGCACAGGCCCAAACTACGACCACCTCCACGCAACCATCAAATCCCAAACGCCCTACCTCTGGCCCTCATGCATGTCGCGCTCCTTCAAATTCGAGGTGGAATGTTACAACGGGAAGCGCAAGCAATCCGCGCAGCGGGAGATAATCGAAAGCTTCGCCTACCTCGGCCTCGACGGGGAGATAAGGATGAAAGACCCGGACATAATCTTTACCGTGTTGGAGGAGTTCCCGGAGAAAGTGGCGACACCCACGCGCATATTCTTCGGGCGGAGGGTGGGTGGCGGGAGTCGAGCGCTTGTTGAGAAGTACGATTTGAAGAAGAGGCACTACATCGGGACTACTTCTATGGACGCGGAGTTGGCGCTGGTGACGGCGAATATGGCGCTTGTCGCGCCTGGGAAGATTGCCTTCGACCCGTTCGTCGGGACGGGGTCGTTCGTGGTTTCCTGTGCGCACTTTGGCGGGTTGTGTCTTGGGTCCGATATCGATGGGCGGCAGATCAGGGGGAAGAATGGAAGGAGTGTGCTGAGTAATTTTCAGCAGTATGGGCTCGTGGGGAATTACTTGGATGGGTTCGTCTCGGATCTTACAAACACCCCCATACGCCGGACAGCTTTTATCGATGCGATTGTGTGCGATCCGCCTTACGGCGTGCGTGAGGGGTTGAAAGTTCTCGGTAGCCGGGATCCGGAGAAGGGGAAGGAACCAGTTATTCGGGATGGGGTTTTGAGACACTTGTATGTCCCCCCAGGAACCTATACCATCACTGCCCCGGGGCGCTGATTATGGGCTATAGGCAAAACGACTACGTTCCCCCCAAGCGACCTTACAGTTTCTTTGCGATGCTAGACGACATCATGCAGTTTGCTGCGGATCACTTAGTCCCTGGTGGAAGGCTATGCTTCTGGATGCCTACTGCCAACGAAGACTTCTCGCAACTGGATATTCCCAGTCATCCACAGTTGCAACTGATATCCGTTTGCGTGCAGGAGTTTAATAAATGTACTCCTCCCCCCCCAATACATATCCTCCCAGCACGAGCTAACACTCAAACCAGGGTCGAGGAGGCTGATAACCTACTCGCGAATACAAGGCAATGCGCAAGCCCCGCCCACACGAGAGCGGGAGGAGGGAAATGGAAGCAAAAAGGCGACGGCGGACGAACTGAATTCGTTCCGGAAAAAGGCGAGCCGATAAACCCCTATGCAAGACATTGAAATCGGACTAACGGCTTCGCTTCCGGAATAGTACTTTGAAGGGTTTCGATCTAGCGGAATGTAAAATTAGACTCGTTTTAATGTTCAACTTAGAATTATCTTGTGAATCTCCACCAGCAATCAAAGATGCCTTGTGACTTTCTTTCTCGTTCAGATGAGGCATTTTTCCCGTTTTTACCCCGATCTAGCTGATCCGTGCCTTGTATTCATATCATGGAGGGGATTATGTCAAGCATCCTTCCCGCCCGGAACGTCGATATACGATCGCCCAACTTTCGCGTGATTGAGGCATTGAGTTTAACTGACCTGCGGTAGGCAGTGGAATTCGTCACACCCGGCTTTCAAAGTTGTGCAGAATCCCCGAACGAGGGGCCACTAACCACTGGTTTGGAAATTCAGGAATATCGTACTGTAGTACCCTTATGCCATACACATCTAATTTCGCAAAGCGATATCTCCAATGCTCCTTTGTTGGGGGCGACGGGGCTTTGACGGTAGCTGGGGGTCACTTCATTCTCTACTTGTTATGAATTTTTTTTTTTTTTTTTTTCCAGAGTATGCTTAGTTTGGTGGGTGGTGTAAGTCATTGATAGCCAGGTATTAAACCCTAAACTACAATATCTTCCATAGTATTTTTTTTTCCTTCCTGCTGAGTCTTGGAATTCTTCTTGGAGGGACTATATAAGGAGGGGTCCCCCCCCCTCTTTCTCTTCTTCTTTTCCTCCTCAATCTTTTCTCTCCTTCACATCCTCCCTTCATACCTCTGTTCAACATTCCTCCTACTCACACCCACTCAATTTTCTACCACTGCAGTGGCTAAAGTCCCAGTGTTCCCAAGCGTCCAGTCCGTCCGTCCTATGCTTAAGACGGGACGGACGCTGGGGCCGGGACTCTGCCCTGGATGGACGGCCGGGTACTGCAGGTGTCTTGGTTGCATAATCTATTTTCAACATAGCAATTACCCATATGGTCTACTGGTAACAGGCCGGGCTCTGCAGGTGACGGGCGGGCCCTGCGAATGACAACCGGGCTCCACAGATGACGGGCCGGCCCTGCAGAGTCTTACCGGGAGTCCTCATTTGCACGGAGACCGCAGGGCCGCCGTCAACCCCTAGGACGGCCATATTTATGAAGGACGGACGCCATGCCTACCGCTCTCATCAATCCAGCCTGGGACAACTAAGGACACTGGGAAGAACTCTTTAGAAGTATGATTATGGGTGGAGGGGCATAAGACAAGATGCAGGGGAAGAAGGGTGAATCCACGGGGGAATTGATAAGTGGAAGGAGTAGGAAGTGAGTGCTATAGGAGTATGAGGAAAGGGCAAACAGGAGAAAGATCCAGAAGGACAGGCAGGAGAAGAATCCAAGAGGACATACAACTCAAGGGGATTCATCCGAGGGAATACCTATACTCTTGGGAGCCAGTACCACTAGGAAAACCTAGGAGGTCTGGCAGAGAGAGTTGTGGGAATCTGAGGGCAAAAAGGACAGTTACTCCCAGTCGGAACTGGTATGCTATCTCCTACTCCTTTCAGGAAGTTCAAGGATTGAGGGCAATATGCTGGACACCGACCACGAGTCTAACTAAGAGAGCTACTACAAACTCTGGTTTTCTTAGAAAACAGTGGATACTCAGAGAATTGGAGAAGTTTGCTCCTCCCGATAGAGGACTTTCCTCCTTCGTACTCCTTGTCTTCAGTATTACTGGTTGGTAATCTGCAAAGATCACATGGAAAGAAAAATCGCACAAAGCGAAGCCGCTATATTTGCAAAATCAGGTTGTTCATTATGACCTGGTTATGCTTTATCTAGGCTACATTTATGCCAGTCGTCAATATACTGTACAGTAATTATCTGCTCTAATACTATCCCGCTCTTGGCCAAATCCATCCCTCCCACCGTCGATGACCTGCTCCGTGATTACGCGTTTAAACATAGAAGAATCTCACCATTACCGATCAACGATTGATGTACTTAATCTCTTCTCTCAAGAAGTGTCAACCCCTCAATGCATCCCGCGGGCAATGTTACGAAACCGTTACCCTTGCACTCGGTGAGAAAAAGTATAAAAAAAAAAAAGAAAGAGAGAGACTACAAATCCTTCTGCCAGCAAGATAACCATTCGCACCCAGCGTGATACCAATCGAAGTACCATACCTGGCTTGCTCAGTGGCCGAGGTGTCGAGAATTAGTTAGCACCGGTGCAATTAGCAAGAACCCGGAAGTTCGACCCCCACCCCCCTTCAACAAGCCATCGCCATTGAACGATCCACCGCATTGACTCTTACAACTATACGAGATACACCGGGAACCCAGGTTACTAAATTCCTTACCTAACCTTCAGATCTCCAGGTGTATAGGAAATAAACTTCTCTCTTCCCAATCGCTAAATCCCTGCAAGCCTTGAATAGACCAAGTCACCGAGGCAGCAAGGTTGGAGGTGCCTGGGAGAAGATCCTGAATCTCAACTACGAACACATTATCACAAACTCGGCCAGGCCCCAGGTATTGGTTGTGGTGAAGGTTGGGGGAGGTCGATTCCCGTATGATACCGGAATACCCGGGGATGCACACCTCAGGGCTGCTATATCTTTCCATCGCTTTTTCCGCACCCCCGGAGCGCGTGGCCGAAGCACCGGTGAACGTTAGAGCTGGAATAGCAGATCAAGGGGTAGGGCTATAGTAAGTGCTGCTGTTTCGCCAAACCTAGTGGCAAAGTAGCTCAATGATGTAATAGGGAACCGGCACCCTGGCGGTTATAGAATGACCTTCTTAAAAAAATTTCAGAGCCAGGCCCGAGCGCGAGAGTGGGTCGGTGGGGTTGTTACGAGATATATCAATCCTTGTTTGCTCGAGTATCCGATGGGTGTGTTTACACTGTATGATATGATAATACTCCAATTCATCACGTCCCATTTTCCAGAAATCTTCCGCACAGAGACAGAAAGATAAATAAGTAAATTCCGCTTCTCCTAACTTGCCTCTACAACACTCTATACAACCACCCGACCGACCAAACTAAAAGCATACTTCATTCACGGCCAACCCCCCGCCATACTACAACAGAAGAAAAGATCTCTTACAAATACCCAACCTCCAACTCGACAACCCTCTTCAAATCCCCCCTGATCCCCTGAACCCCGCAACCAGCCTTAGCAGAAACCTCCCCCTTCCTGCCCTCGGCGAGTCCAATCCATCGAGAGACCAACCCGCCATCCAATACC
>QLOI01001659.1:0-10231 GCA_003313605.1 Tuber umbilicatum | reverse complement strand
CCGTTTTAGGGGGGGGGGGTGGGCAAAGGCCAACAAACGTTTGGTAACAGCATTATGAAGGTTTGCACTAATTTCTGAAGAAACAAATGATGAGTATTCTTTATGTAAATGCAGATTTTTAATCAAAATAGTACTCACCAATAGCAGAATAGGGCCGATTCTGTTGACGGAGGTACTCGAGCACGAGGCTGCTGGCTGTCACCACGTTCTACTGTCAGAGATGTAATGGGGCGATTGGTTCCTCTCTGAGATGAATTACGGAGAAGGGGGAAGATGACCTTGATCGCCAGTGACCTGCTCTTTCTTTTCTTTCTTTGGAGGCATATCGGTAGATGAGGGCTGTGTCGGCAATGAGCGGAAATAATTTGATGTAAGTTAAGTGTGACGCGAGGAGGGAGGATGGGATGGCTGAGAACATGTCCCTTGAGTAAGAGCTCAATACAAATTCAGTACGTATCAAACTTAAGAGCTGACGAGGCCTTCAGGCTCTTAGGTATCCCACGAACCCAGAGTAACGTTAAAGTACACACAAACACCTCCCGGTTATTGATCAATTCACCCAGCGAATCTCTACTACCACCACTATTTTATGCCTCTATCCCTCAACTTCTGTCTCCTCAAGTTCCCTTGAAGTGAATATCGCCGGCCCAAGATGGTAGGGATTCCCAGTACTTATTTTTAGAAGAGAGTATATCACTAACCCCGGCTTAGCAGCTTAAAATCGATCGCCCAGGGGAGCTTCTTACATGGCTTATAGGCAATAGACCTAGGCTTCCATTGGAGAGTCTTCTGAAATCCGTTAAGAACTTCTCACGTCAGTTACAAACACTGAGTTATCTAACAAAGGCCACAAACTCACCTCTTCTTGCATCTTTCAGATCCCTAAAGTCTGGGGTGTAAACAAATATAACATGGGACCCCATTCCATTATTTCCCGAGACCTCTGCTTTGGTACCCAATAGCCCGTCGTAAGTCCCGGTAGCAATTTTAGACCATTGATGATCAACCGTATTTGACCCCGCACATATGATCCACTGCCAACCAATTAGAGAGCTCCCAGAACCATCAACAGGATAGATGAAGGAACCTTCCCGCTGATAACCCCGTGTTGAACCGCTGTTGCGAGTATCAATTCTTTTAACCTTTCACGATGTTCGACTTTTTTGAGCGATTTGGCCGTCTACCGCCAGGAAGCATCGGATTAGTCGGTCAACAAGAGGAAAAGTGGCAGTAAATATCACCTTATTGAGGCTGTCATCAGCGACAATGGTATTCCAGTCCCTGATAGCCTCTTGAAGCGGGGGTTCAAGCGTCCTGATGGCAGCCTCGACATCCCCTTCGGAGCGCTCAATGTCCCAAGGGTTCTTGATAGCTATTCGCGTCTTGCCATTCAATTTCGACGGTGCGCACCGAGTTAAGAAGTCCTCCACGTCTTCGCCATCCTACAGAATATAAGTTGCAGTTGTTCCCAACAGGGAGCACTAAGAGAGTAGTACCTGCCAACAAATCACACTCTCGCCTTCAACCTCATCGGCAAGCCTCTCCGTCTCACCCTCAATCGCAACCTTCTCGGACCAAGCTCGGGAGCTAGTGGAAAACGAGACAGCGCACCCTGGTCCCACTGAACTTGTCAGCAATATTCAGGGCAGTGGAGGCCCAAGATAACGTACTCAGCTTTCCCACGCCTCGGGGAATAGCTATGCGTGGCGCGGTGTAGCGGAACACGTTTGTTAGGGGAGCTATGAAACTCATGACTGATTGGTGAACGGAGTGGGGAGGGAAGCGGACGAATGGTTGGGACGTGATACGGTACGGTTACTCGTAGACGCGAGTTATTTGCCAGTTTTTCGGCTCGCTTCAGTTAATCTTTGAGCCTCAAGGCTATTCCCCCACTCACCGCCAAGCCTCACCCCGTCAATTGAAACTTCCCTAATGTCGTCGATCGAGAGTTTGTTCACAGCCTTCACCTTTCTGCCTCCTTCCTGTGTGTTGTTTGTTCCCCAGGATGAGAGGTGTGTTATCGTTGGGACCTATCTCCTCAATGAAGATGCTAGGTCAATTGGGGGGAAAAAAACTGGGAATTTGTTGCTCTATCGAATGGATGAGGATGGACAACTGTAGTACTTACCCCCCCCACCTCTCCACTTTCCTTCCTCCTGATAAATATATCCTAGGAACCTCCTGGCAACTCAACAAACACATGCAATTCTAGACATCAAATTCTCGCCGCATTCACCAGAAATTTTAGCTGTCGCTCAATCAAACGGAACACTGTCATTCTACAACACCTCCAACGACACCATTACCCTATCCGCTCATTACGCCCTCTTCGACGCATCCATTCTACTCTTATCCGTTAACTTTTCTCCTACGGCACAGCACCTAGCTTTCACTCTTTCCAACGGTGAAGTGGGCATCTTTTCCCTTGAATCCAAAGAAGTCACGTACCAATACTCACCACACGAACTCGAGGCGTGGACATGTGAATACACAACTGATGGGAAGGGGCTGTATTCCGGCGGAGACGATTCGGTAATATGCTTGTACAATTTGGAGGCTGAGACGCAGTTATGGAGGGATAGGAAGACACATCAGGCTGGCGTTACAGCGATATTGGATAGAGATGACGGGACATTCTTGACGGGTTCGTACGATGAATGGTTAAGGATCTTCGATGCAAGGACGAGGAGGGTTAAAAACGATATTAAATTGGGTGGCGGGGTCTGGAGGCTCCAAATGCGCGGTGAGGACTCCGTGTTAGCGAGTTGTATGCATGCTGGGGCTAGAGTTGTCTCCTTGCGAGACGAGAGCAAGCCGAGCATTGTCGCAAAGTTTGAGGAGCACGAGAGCATGAATTACGGGAGCCATGTGCATGGGGCGAGGCTAGACACAATTATCTCGTGTAGCTTTTATGACAAACGACTATGTATCTGGTCTCTATAGAAGGTATCGTGATGCAAACTGAATGCTCATTTTTATCACTCCCTGATGCCGTTTATGAATAAAATTACACAACGTGACTCCAGAGTAAAGATGCCATTTATACAATTGTTTCAAGTTCGTGAGCGTATCCGATAGAGTTCTCGATGATAGTCCCACTTGCGAGCGCCTCCTTTTCGGTATCTTCCACGGGAAAGTAAATCCGTCCATCCTTAACCTCCCAACGTTTCTGTAATAGCTATTAGCTCTGCCCAATCACCGTCAATAATGAACGACAACCCTACCTCCTTTGCAAATTGAATAACGGCTCCCTCAGAATCAAGGAAGATTAGATTCTTTGCATTGGATATTGGCAGCGAAGCATAAGCCTTCTCCCAGCAGCTCGCAATCTCATTCCGGATTGTCCCAACAAGGACCTACACCCATCAGCAATCCACCCTACCGGCTCTCCATCCATCAAAATAGATCCTACCTGTGAAAAATGTGCGTACTCCTCCGACGGGACCTGAGAACTCTTGGTCGCATTCCAAACCTTATCATAGCTGCCCTCCATCAACCACCTCTCCAACATAATCGGGTGCTTAATAAACGGATCATCCTCCGGAGCCTCCAAGTTTTCCAGGGTGGTGTGGAAATCCGCGATATCATTGCGACTTAACAAAAGAAGGAGATGGAGGCCGGTAATCTTGCTGCGGTTCACGCTGGCTGTCTTTGGAGTCGATAGTCGGGGATCCTCATAGAAGGGTTGGAGCTGCGAGTAGTATCTACTGAACGCCGCGTCGTCGGTTTGATGTATGCTTGTTAGCGCACCGATTTCCAGGATATCCCGGGCGAGCAGGAGAGTTGCGGGTGGTGTCGTCGGGGATGGAATTAGAGCGTTGCGTTGGAGGAGAGCAATCTTGAGGCTCGATAGGCCTTTGGAGGCAGAAGCGTAGTCGCCCTTGTTGACGGTGTTAATAAGGCCGTGGTGGAGGGCTTTCAGCTCTCTGTCGGCCATGGCTACTTTCTGATTCGGCTTTGGGATGGAATTTGAAGGGTGGAGGTTATTGTAGATAGTTTGATGATGGTGGTGGTGGTGATGGAATTGGATAGCAGACGAGCGTTGAACAGTGGTTCAGTCTCGATGAGCCTTCCTGGCTATGCACGGGGTTACATAACTCGAATCACAACCTATCACTCGTGTTTTGCACTCTGACTGGTCCCCCTCTACTCGAGTATAGAGAAGCGTTCACAAGGAGAATTGTGGAGTACCATCCCGGACAACCGCGATACACGAGCTGCAGGCGAGCTCAACTACCAAGCCTTAGCGCTTCTCAGACAACCTGCTAGTATCATAGGAAAAACAATCGATCACCAAGAACTTAAACCCGTTATTCGCTTTAGTATGCTGCTAGCCTTTAGATACCATCTCTTGCTATAGTCCGGGTTATGGTGGTAGTTTCGATTGCTCTAAAGTACTAAGTCTACGAGTATACTCGCCAAAATACCTACCTTCGTAACTTATATATAGCCCACTCCTTCCAACTTCCTCCAGTTCTTCAACAGGCTCGTTCTATCCGGACTGGTTTGCAGTTACAGCTGGCAATGCGTCAGTTTTGGCTCTCCATCGGACAGATGCTCTTTCATAAGCCCGCTGACCCCAGGAGAGCAGCTACATGCCAATATTCTGACTAGGGGACATCCTATGTGGGATTGATGCCGCCTCGTGCGAGTAGCGGGCACGTGGGTTTTATGGAGATTTCGGTGGATGACTACAAGATGCAGTGGCGTGCTGCCAGTAGTATCCCCGCAAGTTGCATCAACTCTAGGATCTTCTGCCAGAAACATAACTGCCCCTTCGCACCCCCGGATGACCGCTTCGTGCAATTGTGTCTACCACTATCTCTAGCGTTGACATTGATGTCCTTCCTGGCTAGAAGGGGTCGCACCGAATCGGCGTGTGCCTAAGATGCAGTCACGGGCAATGGTGACCTAGGATAGTTGAAATTGTTCGTATCAACTTTGTAGTTTGGCAAGTGCTCCTCGGTCACTGGGTTCACGTCAACCCNNNCCCCCGTGGGCCGTGACTTAGTAACACTCCAAATTTGCTTTCCCTCCCATACCTGCGCGCCGGGATATTCAACTCTATTCCCCCGCTTCGGTTCGGTGTGTTGGGAATCCTTACTTCCGCCAAGGCTATGCGAGTGCGACATCGTGATGCTAGGTCAGCGGTCGATCATGACAAATCGGTCCAGATTACTCGAGTAGTTGAGGTATATCGTTGAGATATATGGGTCATTGACAATAGTTCCCGGCAGTATCATGGTGCCCACAACTTCGAGAGGGGGCCCTCCAAAATATCGATAGTTTTCTGGCTATGGTAGTCCCAGTGTTTCTTTCGTTGTAGAGCCCCACTTACCAGGATATCATAGAACCGCTGAGTTTTTGGCCGTGGGCTCCTTGGTGGGCTGCTATCGTAGGCGAGTATTATTATACGCGGGGGTGCGCGGTATGATAGTTGTTTGGATCTAGTTGTGTGGGGAGGTGGGGTTAATTGCCGGCGAGACCAGAGGGCCTGGGGGCGAAAATCCGTTTGAGGTCTCCGGTCTTCGATCTCTACAAAACTTACCGATACTACCGCATCCCTGTCCCTCGATGAGTTGGATTAGTGGCACGTACTGGTACTCGTACCCGTGCTCGTAGGATTTTGCTTAAGGTAGGTGATCCGTCGAAAATCACTCATAATATGTGACGAGAAGCTGAAGTACGAGCACCGGTACTACACAGGATGGTCCAAATCCTGAGTGGACTACGGTAATTATCCGGAACAGCGGGACAATAGAACATCCGGGAGAGTGAAATGGCGGACAGGATGGTCTCCGAAAAGGGAGAATCGAAAATCGAGTGATAATTGAGCAGTGGTAACTACTAGTACAGTACTCTGGTGTAAAAACTTGAACTACCGGTATTCCATGATATTGTAAGGTCAAATTCAAACGAGGAGTAGAGCAACAAATAAAAGACAGGAAACGGGCCGAGATTCTAATAAGCGGTCTAGGGGTACACAAAACAACGATCCCCGTTTACCGTTGCCGAGTCCTCCTGATGATACTGCCCTGCGAAGCCCTCGAATATGTACTGTACCGGCACTCGAGTATCATGCAAAAAGTTTGACATCCCCCCCTTGGGACTGAGGCTCCTTTCGGTTGCAACTGGAGTATAATACGAGTGGATTGGAGGCAAATCGATGAATCCAACAAAAAGTCGCCATTTGAGAAAATAGTACCCAAAAGAGGCGGAACAACTCGAGCACTGAGCCACAACAGTAGTATTCAATTACCCTTTATGTGAATAATAATAATGTTATTATCATAGAAGCGTAGCCAATTGTTAAAAACAATTGTGCCGGTGTCCATCCTCACCTCAACTGTCGTAGCCTCTTCAATTCAGAATTCGTCTACGGTACTGTATGAGTGTCCTACGAAGTGGCCAAGATGGCCCGGACCGACACGGTGCAGAGACTTGGTTGTCTTCTGCAGCACGTCACTTGACAGATTGTGGGTTATTGGCAATGTCGATCTTAGCTGCCATTGCCCAACTTCGCCCAATTCGATAGTTGGTGGCTAAGGGTTCAGGCCAGTCTATCAGAGAATCTGGCTTGGTATCGTCCTCATCAGTATTGCCCTGCTGTGCCGAAATATGACACAATTCTTATGTTCTGGTAACGCCACCGAACAGCCGTAAAATCTGTTCCCTCAGCAAGACATTTAATTTTCCCACTCGTAGATAGACTGTTTGTGTTAAATCTTTATCTATCATCATACGTGCTGTACGCTTTTCTGCCCGACCCAACGGGGTATTGATTTGGTTCTCGGGATTGTCCATAAGTTACCCGGCTGCGATCTCGAAAGGGGAACAAAAACAAACTGAGATCTGCAATACCGGCTTCCGGCAGTGAGCCTCTACCTCTTTCTTGGCTGAGACACGAGAAACGATTCGTCCTTTTCTTCCGCTCTACCAGGTTCAGCCCTCAACACGAACTCGAATTCGAACTCGAATTCGAATTGACTTAGGGCTGTATCGTACCGGTAGCCTGTAATGGTATGATAACACGAATACGAATCCTCTCTCCAATAAACTACGCCTCATATCCTTCTATTTTACAAATTCCAAGGTTAGTTACTAAACCCAGCTTAGCTTCCGAGAGAGCTTGTGACCCCAATACTAACTTCCGCCCCTTATAACAACACCAGGTTAACCTGCAAAACCTGGATAGCTTCACCTAAGTCCTCTTCTAGGAGTTTCATCTACTCTAAAATGCCTTCCCCTTTAAGCATCGACGGACCCTACTTTCGCGACGAGCACAATCGTCAAGTGACCCTTCGTGGGATCAATGTTGCGTCGGATGCCAAAATGCCGACGAAGCCAAACTTGCTTTCTCATGTGCTGGAGGACTTTTTCGATGGTGACAATGTTAGCTTTGTCGGTCGGCCGTTTACCCTTCAGGATGCGGATGTGCACTTTCGGAGATTACGGAATTGCGGTTATAATGTGATTCGGTACATTTATACTTGGGAAGCTATTGAAGCACGGGGCCCGTATGTTTTTCTACGCCTGAGCGAAGGGTAGGAAGGGAGGGCTGATGGACATAGTGGCATCTACGATGACGAATGGATCGAGAGTACAATTGCTATGCTGAGAAAGGCAAAAGAGTATGATTTTATGATATTTATGGATTCTCATCAGGACGTGGTATGTGACTCTGGCTCGCTCCAACCGGAAGCTGTGCTCACCTTTTGCTTTCAGTGGTCTCGCTTTTCTGGAGGCTCAGGCGCCCCTATGTGGACCTTATACGCCATGGGGTTGAATCCGCAAACTTTTGATGTGACGGAGGCTGCTATGGTACAGAATACCTGGCCAGACCCTGCCACCTTTCCTAAGATGATATGGTCCACGAATTATCAACGATTGGCATGTCAAACTATATTTACAATGTTCTTTGCTGGCCGTGACTTTGCTCCTAAATGTATTATTGACGGTAAGAACATCCAGGATTACCTCCAGGAGCATTTCCTTAGTGCCGTCGCCTATCTTGCAAGGAGGGTGCATGAGGCGGGCGATTTGGAGGACACAACCGTTATTGGCTGGGAGTCGATAAATGAGCCCAATCGTGGATTGATTGGGTATCAAAGGCTGGATGTTATTCCACCTGAACAAAAGCTTCAGAAGGGCACATCGCCTACGGCATGGCAAGCAATCTTGACCGGTAGTGGAAGAGCGTGCGAGATTGACACATGGGACTTTGGCGGAACCGGGCCTTATAAAACCGGGAGTGCCCTTGTTGATCCGGAGGGAGTGCAAGCGTGGCTTCCGGCAGACTATGACGATTCCCGGTACGGATGGAAGAGAGATCCCGGCTGGAAATTGGGCGAGTGTATTTGGGCACAACATGGTGTCTGGGATCCAGCAACGGATACGATTCTCAAGAATGATTATTTTGGCAAGATGCCGAATGGAGAACTGCTCAGTGCTGAGAAATTCACTGAAACATACTTTTTGGATCATTACCGGAAGTGTGTCGCGGTTATAAGGTCGATACACAAAAATGCCATAATATTTTGCCAACCACCGGTTTTCGAGATACCACCTGCCATCAAGGATACGCCCGATGCCGATGATAGGATGGTTTATGCGCCGCATTTTTATGATGGGATCACACTCATGACGAAAAAATGGAATCGGCTTTGGAATATTGATGTTCTCGGTGTTCTCAGAGGACGATACCTAACGCCAGCCTTTGGGTTGAAGGTTGGGGAGGCTGCTATCCGGTGAGATCGGTGCGCCCTTTTGTGGTTGTGGTTACTAACTTGAGTCTGAAGGAATTGCTTTCGAGATCAATTGAAGGCCATGAAACAGGAGGGCGTAGACAACATGGGGTTGACCCCGTGCGTATTCACCGAGATAGGAATTCCTTATGATATGGACGATAAGTATGCATATGAAACTGGGGACTATATCTCTCAAATCCGAGCGATGGACGCAAATCACTATGCTCTAGAAGGGGCACAGGTCGGGTTTACCTTGTGGACCTATTGTGCACAGGTAATTCCCCTTGTTTCAACTCTTATAAGATGGCTCCTGATTATGTTCCTAGAGTACCCATGAATGGGGTGACCAATGGAATGGCGAAGACCTCAGTATCTTCTCGCTAGATGATCGCCCTCCAAATAGCTCTGCAACAACAAACGACTCTACCACGGTCGTAGATGCTACAAACCTCAAACGAACTCTCACTACATCCACAATGTCAACCGCTCGTACAGATCTGCAGAAGGTTACTCCTGACGCTATTGCAGCTGGTTCTCGTGCGGCAGAGGCATTCGTCCGTCCCTCCCCAGTCTACACAGCAGGCACTATAGTCGAGTCCGGCTTCACCCTATCAAGCGCAACCTTCGACCTCAAGCTTGTAGCCGGGAAGAGCACAGAGGAGACCACACCGACAGAGATGTTCGTCCCGCCATTCCACTTTCCTAAAGACGGCACGGCTGTCACTGTCAGCGGTGGTAGATGGGAATACGACGTCGAAAGGAGCGTACTAAGATGGTGGCACGCCGAAGGCGAACAATGGATTAAGATCGTCGGGGTAGGGAGAATGAGCGCCGATTATGACGATGAAGGGTATGCTGAGACTTGCAAAAGTAATTATAGAGCTTGCATCGTTATGTGATTTGAAGTTTTAGAGAATGAGTGGGAATCGGGTCCTTGTTCTTTGTCACGTGTCAATCGAGTTTCTGTTTATGGTTTGTGCATGAGTGGGCTTTGGTGCATTGTGGGCAGCACTGTACCACCGCTTCGGTTTTGGTATGCTTCTGTTTACGTTTGATCATTTTGGTTCTGTTTGTTTCAATGCTTGCTTCCTTGTCAAACAATGACAAATTCACAAGAATATAATAATATACCCTCTTCCTCTTTACCTTCCCTCTCCCTCGACAAACCGGTAATTTGTAAAGTAGAAACTGAGCTATCCCTTTAATTACTCGTAAAGCATCTAAGTAGGTTTCTCCCACACCTCCTCATCAGGCCCGTACCCATACCTGGGCTTGATAATCTTATTCGAATTATACACGCTCCCCATCTTCCATCCTTTAACATCGCCCATAAGTGCTCTCTCACGCTCCGCTTCAGCAATCTGTCTGCGGACTAAATCGCGATCGTTCTCCGCCTCGAGTAACGGGATTAAGTGCAGTCTTGCCCAGACTTTCTCGCGGGCGAGTTCACTGCCGCAACACATTAGCTGTATAATTGAGGGGGG